>DVQP01003694.1:0-10492 GCA_018231745.1 Danaus eresimus
TTCCGCGTTTGTGGTAAACATACACACAGAAAGTTGTATTAAAATATCTGAATTAATTGTGCAAACCAACACCCACATACATATTATATGTATGTATATAATTGAATATACCAGAGATGACATCGACTCCATCTCCGCATTCGTCTCTGTTGGCCGTGTACACCAGCTCGGCGTTAGTTTTCATATTAATAAACATTATGTATATGTCGTGTGCTACAGCGACGACATCTCGACCAATAAATGTCATGGCAGTCAGCTGTTGTGGTATAGCCCATCTAAAAATGATTTCTCGGTGTACAATTGTTTGAAAAATATTTATCAAAATTTTATTTTGTATACAAATTGTCTAATATAATCGACACATTTTTTCATATTTCAATTTTATAATCTCTATTAAAAAAGTTTTCATTGGTATACATATATGTAACATCTTAAATCTTTAAGAATGACTGCCACACTTATATTTTTATTTAAGAGTGATTAATCAGTTACACATTCAATGGGGTATGGAGGTTGAAATTCTTAACTACGGTTGACATAAAAGTAATGTACTACCTAACATGAGGCTTGTAGGATCCGTGAGTATCTTTATGACCAATCTCATTCTCCGAGGATTTCTCTTGAACCATTTCGAGAAACCGTTCCTATCATGTGGACTCGATATTAATTATAGTAGACACCTTCACTCTTAACGACTAATGCATTTAATCTTTGATGTATAGCCTTTCAACAAACGTTCCTCTTCAATTGACAAATTATTATGTTGCTAGGCAATACTCTGTTCCTTTTTTGTTATGAATTTAAAACAGGTTTTTGTTATGAATTTGAGAAATATTATTAATAACAACAAGTGAAATCATATCCTTAGTATGTTGTTGTTGAAAGAAAATATCCATATTAAGAAGTTTTAGTGTTTATATTAAATTAGCAACGAACGAGCTGCAACACACCCTATTGATGTTACAAATTCTGTTTTAGCTCAGATATTTATCGACGATGTTTAAATAATATAATATAGGTATTTTAATATCAAATCAATTAATAGTTAGTTAGCAATGAGCTGACAAAGTTTTTAAATCAGAAAAGGTAATTAGAAAACAGTTTTATTGGGTTTCCCTAAATATTTTAATGATATCATAATAAAATTTTACTAGTCCTGTTCTTAAAAGAAATGTCTCCATATTACAAATTTACTATGACAAGAGTAATCGTACACTGAATGTGTAAAACATACGTTATGGTAGTTCGTATAGATTTTGTAATAGAGATTATCATAGACTCCCCAAAGAGGCTTTTCATGTAACTAGCAATAACCGTAAAAAGGGTGATTAATGTTTCTAACGTTACTATTTTAGTCTGTCTGGAGTCTGAGTCTGGAGTCAAGATCACAAAGTTTATTATATTGTAAAGACTGAATTATATGCCATAAAAATATTTTTGCTTGCAATATAACTATTATTAAGTAAAAAAAATAATATTTTTTTATTAATTGGGACTAAATATTTAAAAATCATTAAAGGACTAAGTTTAAATGAGTAAAACTAAACGGAACGTAATGGACACGATCTGTCAAACCGAAACAATTAACAATGGGAAGTGATTGTAAATGAGTTGATAAGAATAAAGATATAGTTAAATTAAAAATGATAACCGTACTAATAATCTACGTTAACCATTATTTATGTTTATTTAAGAAAATGTGAAAACAGTGTTAATACTAGTAACTTAACAAAATGTAAGAATGAGTACATGTTACTTCTGTGTTTATTATATTAAGAGTGACACATAAAGAGTTTGTTTATTGTGTAGGAATTTCACCGGATTTCTGGATCCGGTGGCGGAGAGATGGAACACTTCCTCGATAGATTTCGCGGAGATTACTTTGGATCGAAACTTTGCCCTTCTACTCGTGTCCCTGATATCGGCTATACTATGGGTAGTTTACATCGCTTACTACAACAACCGAGTACTTGGCTACATACTAACAAGGTTGATCAACAAATTTTACTTTCAAGATGAGAACTTCAAAATAGGTGAGTAACTGATCCAGTAAAGATTCAGAAGTGTTTTTGATTTATTTCATATAAATCTGGGTCTCTACACAACATTGTCAACAATTCTTACTATATATTAAGAAACATATATAAGAAATAAGGACATAACTAAAAATGTACATGTTTTAACATAACTCATAAATCTGAATTGCCTATGAGTGTTAATATTTAACTATTTTTTCTATATTGACTCGGCCACACAATTTATATGCCTATTTATAGAGTAGTGGAATATAGCCAATTATTTCATATAATCAACAGCTATCCTATAGTTAATATTTTTTCATCTGAAGTCTCAACTAATAAAATGCAACCAGCTATTGTAAAGTTTCTTATAACCTTGAGTTATTTATGTTTTTATTGTAATTTCTTTGATTCAAGAATATTTAAATCTTCTTAATAGCATTAAAGCTGTTTAAGTAAGGTTAAGAGTAATTTGTTTTTTAATTCCATTACAAATATTGCTTGATCTATGGCTTCAGTCGTTAACTAAGTAGCATTATATTAAAGTCAAATTAATTTTATTGATATAATGTATGGATTACTCTCAACATTAAACATTGGAACACACATCCCATAGTAAAATCTAAAAACAGCATAGTATTATTTGGAGTGTGTAATCGCCTTAGCCTGTGACTTTCTTGCATTTCATTGTATTTAAGTCATTTAACATGTGAGCTTTACATACGATCACCTTTACATGTAAGTCATTGTTATCGTAACACAGGCTAATTTCTAAAACAATAAACTGATTCTAAATGTTATCACAGTTATGGCATGGTATTTAAAACATTGTGTTTGGAATTACAAGTTAGGCTTGAAAGATGTACTTGTTTTAACAGTGATAAGAGTTTAAAAGAATTGTTATTTATAATTTAATAAGATTCTTAAATAATTGGTTATGAAATATTGTGGGGAAAGTTAAATTATTAATTGAAATATTTAAACGGTCATGACTTTAGCCTTAAAAAATTTGTTCACCTGTATGTAAGTCATAGACATAGATAGTAGATAAGTTTCATATCTTAATCAGTTCATTAGTGTGACTTCATACCCATGTTACATCATTTATGATGTCTATTTATGCTCAGTGTTTATTCCAGGTTCGTTCACGTTGAATGCACTTTCTGGAAAAATTATGTTTCGTGACATAGTTTATATAAATTACGACTATGCCTTACGAATACAAGATGGTTACTTGATATTCAGGTGGTGGAGGTCCTATGTACCTAAAGACGTAGCGGAAGGTACAACAAAATTAATTTGCTCCAATATAAAATTGAATTGTTTTAATTACCTAGTTTCTCTAATTAACTTTATCAACTTACGATGTGTGTTTATAGAAAATTTTCCATTTATAATAGTTCATTATTTGTATTGTGTATTATATTTTTTTAAGTTATGAAACTGTGATTATACATGTAATGGGTTCTGTTTCAGACTTATCACACTCGGATACTCGACTATCTATAATGTTGAATGGGTTCGAATTACATTTTTACAATCGATGTGATCTGTACGCTGACCTTGAGAAGATATTTGGTCTCGATCCTGTCATCAAGCAGCAGCACGATGATGACGATTCCACCGACAGAGATAAGGCTATGAACGATGCGAACGAAAAACGACGACGGGCCCAAGACACCGTCCGCTCTGAAGCAGCGATGGCGAGGACTTGGAGAGATCTCATACCAGTCATTAAAATAGACATATGCAGTGGACGTGTTGTGTTTGGCAACCGTCTGGTGCCAACCACGCTGTCCATCAGTGTTGAGGAATCACATTTAATGTACAGCACCAAGCCGCCGGCGTCGAGTCTGGACCATCTCATGCATTTTGTCAAAGTGAAAGCGGAAAACTGTAAAGTTATGCTTGCTCCTAGTCCTAACTACACGTCGATGGTCGATGAACCCCCGAGGTACATGGGAGAGGGCTTCGTCGTCATGAGCTCTAACTACATCGAGGTTTACTTCTACATGGATGAGCCCGGCTTGGTTCCCGAGCAGCCGGTTTTACTTCAACTAGCGAATGGTGATATTGTTGAATCTGCTCCTCCTATTTGGGGGGTCGATATAAAATGTGGCAAAGGTACAGATTTCAGTTACGGGCCCTGGGCAGACCGTCAGAGAGACCATTTATTCAAATTCTTTTTTCCACCAAATTATAAAAGCTTGGAAGTCACGCCACAGCCGAAACCGGGCGATAGAAGACAGATGCAGTCTTTTGATATTCGACTATCAACTTTGAATGAAGCGACAATTGATATATTATTTACCAAAAATAAGGAAACGAATGCCGTTCATATAAATATTGGTGCTGGTTCGTATCTCGAAGTGACTCTGCCATGGATTGTTCTGCAGGACGGTTACACGACTAAAATAACAGGTCAACTGCTTCATTTAGAAGCAACAACGAGTTTGCAATACAGAAGTTTTGCTGAAAGTGAAACTTTAGAGTACACAGTCAAGTGCCACTATCCATTAGTGTGGAACCACCATCAATGCTGGCAACTCTCTTTGACGGGATGTAAAGCCACAGCACATTTCGTGTACACACATATAGACTTTTTCCAAGACCTCACCAACGATTGGGCTAGCAAGGCCCGTCCAGATATTCTCCATTTTGTTCCATACACGTGGAAAATTTCATTGCTATTAAAAGAATGCGAAGTCGTTACGGTCAGCAATCAATACAATTGGATAGATTGCAGTTCAACAAATCAAGAAAATAACCATGTCGCGTTTTGTGGCGACTTGCTCGATGTTTCTTTCGATTTACCGTTTGTGGATTTCTTGCCGGATGTCATACCTTTAAAAATTTGGGTTCAAGGTGAAGCGGTGGACATGAGTCTGTATTTGCCAGAAGTAAACACTTCTAGGTTACTTCTTTTGTCTATTGACAAAAATATGAAACTAGTTCCGTGCCGGTTGAAGGCCTCGAAATGGCGGAGGAAGTGCGTGAAAACTCAAGGTTGGGTTGATTGCTGGTCTGTGCCCATAGTGGCGTTAAGTGTTAGATACAATTATCATCCCATCCCGCCTCTCGGCCCTGAGCCGCAGGCCGATATTACCACCCCAGAGAAAGAAGAAATTCTCCTGTCTCCCATGAGAATACCTAGAATGAGAAAACAGCCTCAAATAAATTGGCCTATCGATGGAAGTAACTTTGATCGCACTAGTTTGGCACCAGACAAAGTAAGCGTCGAACTCGAAGTAGGGCCGTCAATATTGCTCGCTTACGGAACCATCATAACAAGTTTTATGAATTTACTTGAAAATATTTTTGGAGAAGATCAATTGTTTACCGATATGCAAAGAGCGCCAAATATGGAAACGTACTATTGGTCCAGTGAAAATCAAACCAAAGTGAACGATAGAAGTAGCGTCAATCAACACACGGAAATATCAATAGACGATTCCACCGATTCCAGTAAAGGTCCCTTTGACCCGAGAAAATGCCGACCCCTAGATGTTTCAGTGTCGATTATAATTCACGACATCCAGGCTCATCTTGTAAAGAACTGTAGTGAAAACGAACCTCCTTGCCCCGTAGTGCTGATTGAAAGGTTCGGCTTTGAAATGGACAAGAGATTCCGCGAAACTAAACTTCAACTCTTACTCAGTCCTTCCATTTTAGTTTCATCAAATAGTGCGCCGCGAGCTAATTCGAACGGGAGTAACGGTTCAAGTGCTCTTCAACAGGGTCATTTGATGCTGTCCTCCTTCCAACTTCGAGGGAATGGATTTTTCAGTGACACTAATAGGAATGTCGAAGAAGAAACGATAGAGTACGCTTGGATGATGGAGCTCCAGCTCGGTCAGTTGACGGGACGGCTGACTTTGCCGCAGTTGTATCAAATAATATCATCTCTCGAAACTTTCCTACTCCTGATATGTGACAATGAAAACGAACTGACACCTCCTAATACTGCTAAGCAGTGTCATCATGGCTTAAACAACGTTTTATGTCCGGAAACTGACCTAGCACTTAAATATCGTTGTCCTTCCCCGAATGAGATCAAATATCGTATGATCCGAGTCGCAATAGACTTAATCGATCTATACATAGCCGACACCAACACCACCTTGCAGACTTGGCTATCACCAATAAGATTATCGTTCTGTAATTTACATGGGTCTGGGTTTGGAACTGGTATAACAGGTTTGCTCCCCAATATAAAATTGGCACTCTTCACTCAATCAAATATACAGTCGGGTGGGTCGAATGGAAATCAAAACAAAGTACCAGATTCAGAAAATTGGGTCGGGGTAGGATCAATGTCTTTAGGGCCTTTACTTATAGAAGCGGCGTCATCGCTGCCACAAACTCCGAAAAATCTACACCTAGTACAACAGAAGTTTCTGAAGTTACATGATGAAAAATTCAAAAGATTGTGGTTTTTATGGCCAAATGAAGGCAAAGGAACTCAGTGTGGCTGTACTGGCGGCTGTGCATTTTTCGGTTCTAACAGAAACGGCCCGAATTTTCTCAAACCGAGTCCGGCCGATTTGCATGAAGGCATCAATATAGCTATATTCAATGTGATAGAAACAACACCAGGGGAATATGGATATGGACAGAGTTTCCTTCACCAGGGCCAACTAGTATTTCATACTCCCCCTTACAACAGTCTGAATGTTTGTCTGCAGCCAACAAACGTATCAACTTTAATACCGTCCCCGCTGCCGCAGAATTATAGTAAATCACCCCAGAGTGCCGACCGGAAAAGTCTTACAAGAAGATTCTCTTACACTAGTATGAATAAAGGAAGTAATAACATCTTGGTGTCGAGCACTAAAAGCGATGTCCCCTATGCTCGTTTGGTCGATTCCTCTGTTCCTCTTGGAAGTTCGAAGATTGATAGTGATTCTAAACTTAATAAAACTGTGTTAAATGTCCCTCAAATGGAAAGCAGTGTTTCGGATTCGAAACTAGCTCTGAGTTGTGGCATTAAAGACGCAACCAATGTATCTAAAAAACCTGCAACGACTTCGGAAAACGAATCTTATGTGGTGCCAAAAATACCACCGCGTAGTGTAGCCGTCTCTGAGTCACATTACTCTCTAAACTCCCAGCCTCCACATGAAGACGTCCTTAATCAGGAGGTGCAGCGAACAATGTCAATAACAAGTGAAAATCACTCAGAAGCATTTTTCTCGGCCGACGAAGATATGTTTCCTAGTCGCTCGTCGAGTTTGAAGCATTCCTTTGGAAGTCGGCATAGCAAATCGAAAGAGAAGAGTTCCTATGGTATAAGTGAAGTTAATAATGAAAAGTGGCTGAATGTTACAGCCCGATCAGAGACGGGCGACGCACACGATACTATAAGTAATTTGAGTTCAGGAGTTCAGCCGGACTCGGAAAGTGTGTCTATGTCCTCCGCTTCATTCATTTCAGCCATTTCTTCTCAAGAGGATATGACACTTATCAATCTTCACATGCAGACGAATAAACCCATCATAGACTCTCCGTTGCTAATGTCAAGTTACATGAACAGTTTACCTCAGTATAGATGCGGAAATTGGTCCACTTGTTCCCTACCAACTGGCAGCGATGTCTATACGTTGCCTCTTTTTAAAAGGGCCGAGGACGGCTCTTTAGTGTATGTGGGTCAAAAGTATTTGCCTCATTTCGAAGCTGTCGGAAAAGTCATGACCCTAAAGTTAATATCCAAGAAAGATGGCCATATGAGCCAAAATCAACATGGGCCGTATTCAAATTTGACACCACATTTTAATTCACAAGTGAAGGCTCATCCTTACCCCCAAGGCTGGTGGGATTTACAACAAAATGTACAGGACAATCAAGAAAACGCTACAGAAAAGAGTTCCTCTTCTACCGTAACAACGACTAGCGACAATAAGAGCGGGCTATTCGTTAAATTGCGCGGAGAAATCGACGTTATGCTGACTCCACTTGTGTTAGAGAGCACTCAAAGGTTTGTCGAATCTCTGACACCAGTATTAGCAAATATCCATCCCATCACAGTCATTAACCACTTAAGACTACTTTGCATATCTTCGGTACAGTCATCCAATATTCTTAAACAAAAACAATATGTGCTGAATTGGTTGCCGCAAATGCAAGCACGCAACGAATCTAGTATCGTCATAGAAAAAGACGAAAAATGTAAACTGGCAACAATACCAAACACCAACGTGTACGAGGAGACCATCTGTGACCAGCTTCAAGCAACTGTGACCGTACCGAAGGTGAACATTATCTTTATACAATCGTCTGTCGTGGAGGACATGATTTCCTTTTCGGCCCTCGATAATATTCAAGATTTAACCTGCGTGTCTCTGTTTGGAGTTTCCATAGAAAATATTGTAGGGAAATATGTAAGATCGAAGAAGACCTTGGAGTCGGTGCAATTATACTACAGACCGACCCTCAGGGCCCTAGGGAGCAAAAAGACATTCGGTATCATGAAAGGACCTCGAGCGCTGATATCGACGCAGTCTTCAGGTCGGAAAAGAGGGCAAGAGAAAGGTGAACCCGTGTACATAGAGACGTCCCAGCAACAGTGCGAGGACACTTACGTCACTCTCAACATCGGTAGGAATTATAAAATAACTTATTTATAAGCTTATTTAATCTGTCTTACAGTTTAGTTAGCTAGTCTCGTGCTCGGTAAATATTTGAAAATTTTATGTATTTTTTGTGTTTAGGTAGATTTTTTTTTACAGGAAAAGTACATGGACAATTGAGACGAATCCGCAACGAATCATCGCAACTGAAAGACGCAACTATAACTGGCATACCTTGCCAACACTCGAAAGTCTCATTCAAATTTATTACAGCGGAATCTTGCTCTAAAGGCTGCGATACGGTAATCTGAGCCATTGAGAAAACTTAGAGTTTTTGCATAAATGTAGCGTTTACTTTATTAATTTGTATATTATTACAATTTCGTTCAGGACTGCCAGAACGGAGGAGCCGAAATTCCAAAGGAAAATTCAATCGGTTACATTATGTTCGAGTGTGGTATAGAGGGAGTATCTGTAAAAGTGTCCCAACATTCTCAATCACATAAACCGAATGAAGAGAAAGAGAAGAAACCAGCCCGCACCGACAACGAAAGCTGCAGGGAGTCCGTGAAGTCCGCGGAGGAGCTGAAACCGGACAAGGAGAAGACGAAACGGACGTCGGGTATAGAGGATTTGTTTAGGAAGAGGGAGTCGAATTCGAAGCCTAGCACACCTAACCTGGGAAACGCCCAGCCGCCGTCGGTGCCCCCCGCGGCGCCTCTGCCGCCCGAGCCCTCCACGCCAGTACCTGATGAGCCTTCCGATGGCAGCACGGCCACTGTGGTACCCGCCAAGGATCACGGGAACACCTCCTCCTGCTCAGTCGACCTCAAGGTCGTCTGGTTCAACTTCGCGGCTCCACCTCGGACTCCTATCACCAAAAAGATTGATTATACAAGGTGATTGTTCTACAGACCTGACAGATTTGTAACTTTCATAATTGAACAATAGCTAACATACTTGATGGCTAATAATTTAGTAAATACGAAATGTATAAACTTCATTTATTCATTAAATATCTCTTTTTTTTGAATTTATAAAATTCTTCAAGGGTCTTATTAGAACATCTGTTTGTAAAGAATATTTCGTGCATTTCCATCAGACTGGATTGGAACCTTCTGAGCACGGCGTCTCCCGCCATCAACGCCTGGATGAACCCGTGCAATCGCCTCGGCATCCGCGTGGTGTCCCTGTACAGAGCGCGCGCCCGCCGCCTCGCCGCCACCGCCGCCAGCCTCATGGCCTCCGCCCTCGACCGCGCTCCCGCACACACGCTACCCAAAGTAGACAACAAAAATCTAACCCTACTTAACCAAAACTTTTCTTCGTAAACTATCTGGACTTGTCACTTGGCTATAGGCCACTTAACCAAAAAATCACTGCGCTATTATGTAAAGCTTAAAAGTTCGTAATGGACAATGCGGGTAGCTTATAAGCGACCGTCGCAGATTCGTTTGACCGTGGTATTTGAACTTGTTCAGTCTCGCTACGGCCGCCACACGCCGATGGCTCGTCAGCTGCGCGAGGAGCCCTCCCTCCAGCTGTGCGGGGTGCTGCTGCGGTACGCTCTGTCAGCGGACGCGGCCGCCGTGCAGGCCGACCTCGCCGACAGACATCTACCCTCACTGTCCACGCTTAGACAGGTGCGCTCACAGGACTTGGACTGATGAGCAATACTTGTGATGCTCTTGACTTGTTTGCATTATGATAAAACTCACTGAGAAATGATTAAAAAAATTTATTAAAAAAAAATCAATTAACATATCATAATTATCATATGTATGCGAAAAATATGAATATTTACAATAATGCACGCTACAATAATGTTCATTATAAATAGGCTGTAAAACAATTGAACGCAAAACAAAACCAGGCAGAACAATTGTACCGTCTGAACTCCCGCGACGC
>DVQP01003695.1:0-10490 GCA_018231745.1 Danaus eresimus
GCTGCCTTCGAAGCACGTTCCAAGAATGAATTGATGTGAGTTCTGGGCAGGCCCAGGTCTTGTCATACAATACCAAAATAAATCTAAGCCACAATCTCTTGTAATATTTTTTACATGGCTGCTATAGTTTGTCGCGTTATTATTTATATTTCTTTAAGAATATGAAAACAATGAATATCAAATGAAATTACACGAATATCGAGATTAATATGATTACCAAAAGTTTTGCACCGACACACGAGTAGTTTCTCATTTCTCGTTCAATAACCACTTCGAATGCTACGATATGTGACGATTGATGAATAAACTGTTAATGCTCTGTACGTAGTGTGACGATGCTAACTCCGACTAAGGATACAGGGCTCGGTGTGCAGCTTAATATTAAGTGTTATCTGTATCCACACATCAAGAGCTCTCTGACCGTCAATTCGGTGTACCCGTTACTATATTATACAACCATTATTCGCAGCTCATTTAGTAATTGTTCAATTAAGATATTATTCATACATAATTATAATTAATAATTAATAGTTAGTAGAAATGTTTAATTATTAATGTCACGATATTTAGTAGCGATTTTTTAAGGCTTTCCTTTTAATACAATCAATGTTTTTCCGGTCGGTGTGTGTTGCGTAATGAGCCGAGATAATAGTCGTCTCAATGTAGTCGGTAGTAATACATTATATGCTTACTATTTTTTTTCAAATTATCTACTTAATAGAGAATAAGGAACGTAGTTTTATAAAAAGGTTGTCGTAAATTTTAATTAATATTTTATTATACTGTTTTACACGTACATAATACTTAATCAATGCTTTAAAACGTTAGCTTTATATGTTAGTATTCATTTAAATATAATTAATATTTTCTGTTGTACAACGATTTTCATCTCGTCCGTCCGTGATCACGGTGGCTGGGAAGTAAGCGAAACGTCAAGTATGTAGTTAAATTTATAAAAAAACGCGTAGTAATCTGGATATATTAGCTTTATATATGTGAGCATGTACAAATATTCGTCCTAACATAATGTTTGGGATATCCAAATGCCTAGACGCATTGCATTAATGATGAAGTCGTTTTAGAACAGACATAAATAATCGGATTTAGGACTTATATTATTATCCGGTTAAAAATGTGCAACGAAATTTTTTAAAACATCAGAGCAGAGGAATTTAATATATTTTTTTATTTAAATTATTTATCACATTCGTGTTTGTTGATGGTATTAGTTCCTAAGTACGATTAATCTATGAAACATACAAACTTACAGTTAGACAGTTAGATCGATATCGCGTTACGTAAATGCTATCAGACTCCGTGCTTCATCTCGTATCTGTAATCAAGAGTCGTGATGATAGCCCCACTGATAGCGCTTATCTATTTCTTTGTATTGACTACGCTTTTTATATATCCTTTCTTATTTATATTCTAATAGTAAATGTTATATATAAATTATATCTATATATAAAATAAACAATAATAAAATAAATCCATTTTTTACTAAACACACTTAAAGTAAGCGTCTTATAATACAATATGTATAAATAAAATAGTTGTAGGTGTAATTAGAGAAATATTAATCTGCAGTCGCGCAGTACCTGGTGGGTCAGACCAGTGAGTGGGTCGTGTAGGATAAACGATATTATTATTAAATAGAGGCCTGCGGACCGGGGCCCGAAGACTTTTACTCGCAAAGTTCTCGAGCAGCTTCCTTCCGGTCGCTGGACGGCGGACAGGCTTGCGCGCGCGCCTCGCCAGTCAGCGGCCGGCCCTCGGAGCGAACGCACGTGACGCGGAGTGCATGTGCTGTGACACGGAGGACTGTGAAGTGGAGCCCCGCACAGGAACCGCTGGGCCCCTCGGCCCCGGCGGGATGGAATCCCCGCAGATGTACGACCAGGCCGCGGCGCCGCAGCCGCCGCCCCAACCAGACCTCAAGAAGGCCAACGAGGACAAACGGAATGCCTTCCCCCCGCCCGACCTGGACGAGCTCAACGGCCAGGAGATCAGCCTGGACCTGCAGCACCTCATCGAGGACCAGTTCCGGGGGGAGGAGACCATGGCCCTGTTTCAGGAGATATTGCCCGGAGCGAGGTCCCCGCAGCAGAGATCGTTCCCACGGACTCTGGCCTACATGCCGCAGCCGGTGCACTCGGGGGCCTCGTACGTGGCGCCCGTCCCCAACAACAACCACGAGCAGGCGCCGCCTATTAAGGAGGAGCCCCCGGAGCCCCACGACTTCAGGAGATCTGTTTCGTGTGCTCAGTATACGGGTCAATACAACCCTCAGCCTCCCGTGGGTGTGAGCGGTCCTTACGGTGGAGGGTTCACGCCCCTGCCTCCCCTGGGGGCACCCCTGCTGCCTCCCATGTTGAAACACAAGCCCGCCCCGGCCAGGAGGTCGTCGGGCAAGGTTCTGGACAAAGGCACCGACGAGTACAGGAGGCGAAGGGAACGCAACAACATCGCAGTACGGAAGTCACGCGAGAAGGCGAAGGTCAGGTCCCGGGAGGTGGAGGAGAAGGTGAAGACGCTGCTGAGAGAGAAGGAGGCTCTGCTGAAAAGGCTAGAGGCCGTGACGGGCGAGCTCAGCCTCCACAAACAGATGTACGTCCACCTCATAAACCTGAACCACCCTGAGATCACGGAGCTGTGCCGGTCTATGCTGCAGCTGGGCGCGCCGCACGGGCCCGACCACACGCTCTGACCGTAGGTGAGTGCACGCTTGTTGGTTTGTTCCACGTCATCTATGAAGCAGTGACTAGTCGCTGTGTTCCTTAGGTTTCGTATAATTTTATTGTTATTGTACACTCCACGTTATGTTCCATTTATTTTCGCGTCGTTTCAGTGTTTTATATTGCTATTGATATCACAAAATTTTATTAATCCATATATTTTTTTCATTTATTTTCTTTTGTAAATTATTTAAAACGCATACAATAGTTCCGTTTCATAAAGATCATATAGAACCTCTATGGATATAATGAAGTAAAATTAATTAAAAAAAAACTTATATTTAGAGCTTTGAATTTGGAAGTGTTCTGCTCTACAATAATTTGCAATAGTTTTAAAAGATGGCGTTAGTTTGTCGATCATTAATGAAATAATTGAAATAACAATATACGTATAAATAAGGCAATATGACAGTCAGGGCTGTTCTTAACAAATTATTATATATATTTGTCTTCGCCTACATTTCATACTTTTCTTTTGTTGTGACTTTTCTTTTACGTCACGTGTCCCGATCACGTGGCCTGAGTCACTCCATGTTTTCTAAAACGTTCAAATAACACTATGAATAATTTATATTAAACAGCTTAGTAGTAATCACTACTTTATCAATTATATATAATATACAGTAAATTACATATATCTCTTTGTTCATTGCACGTTAGGGAACTACTATGGCGTTTTTATAACACTTAATTCCTTGAGGACTTTAAAGAGCCAGTGCGTTTTGCGTTAGCAATTCAATCTTATGCAGTGGTAATAAAGTCAATTTTCGTATACATTAAATGTTATGCTGGATGTTTATAATCCAAATCTCCCGCCATTTTATGACGTCCTGGTACTTTGATGTCAAATCGTTGGTCTGGAAACTAGTGTCGTTTTATTTTTAATTTAAAAACTCTTCCGGGTTTTCTTTTTTTTTATCAAATTTCAGAGCATTTATCTCAGCCTTGACAGCCTCCAGCTTCCTCTCGGCCAGGGATATGTTATCAATAGAACTATATTTTGGCGAATCAGTCCAAACAATTAGCGGACGTATGTGTGCATTATAATAAAATTCGCTCTAATTATTTCGATTTGACGTTAGAGTCCATTTTAGAAGTGATTCTTGTGAAATAGAAGTTCCATTAAAACCTCTTTGGTATAATAATAATTAAAACGCACACAAAGAACCTAACGTAACAAATCTTGACATCAAAACGGACCTACGGCAATGTTTAAAATAAAAAAAAAACCGCGAACGGAATCGAGAACTCGTATTCAGATTCGTTTGTGCAAAACGTACTTCATAACTTTCATTTTCGCTATAAGCGTCACATCGAATATTCGACTTTATCTAGTACACAATAAGATCTGTTTTGTTCTGCGCTCTGTCGAAATTTCGCCTGCCCTACTTCCAGCCTTTCGTTTGAATTGTTGATTTTAACTATTTCACGTTTGCTTACGGAACAAAAACATTATAGTTCTGAAGTCTATCTTTTGTCCTCCTGACAGTAGATCCTTACTAGACGCTGAACATACGACTTATAGAAAAATCTAAACGGGCTTCTTACCAGACAATTGGAAGTTAGTTAATGTTGGAGGCATTTCTTTTTCATTATAACTTCACCACCTTTTGGCTTAGTCTTGGCATTATTTAACCTTATATACATGTCTTATTGTGTGTCTATACTTGTATATTTGTAGATACAGAGAAAGCACTAATTTACTAATGAGATCCATATACGAACTAAATTAACTCTATTAGCACTGATTCAAATAAGGCTGTCTGAACACTATTACCTAATTACGAAATCTATAATAATGACTTTTCTATCATTATACGTAATTAAAAAATAAATTATTAATAATACGTTTGACGTAATTTCAATTAATATATATTTTTAAGTTTGATTTCAGTTACAGCTGTTATTATGTTAGCATTTGTGAATAGTTTTGTTTATTATGTATTAATTTGACACACACATATATATGTAATGTTTCACAATATTTTTATAGTCTGTGATCAGCCTTATCCTCACAAGGATCTGTTCACGATGAATCAATGTGTGCGTGCGGTATGTGTGTGTATGTACCTATGTATGTGTGCGTGTAACTTTCACTTTTTTTTGTGTGGCTTTTGTATTTTGGATGACACTATGTAATAAATATGTATATACTAGATTGTATAATTTAAATACTTTATGTTCTAATAATATAGTATACATATTATAGAAAATATATGTATATATAGTTTCGTAATGAATTCACTTAAATTTTAATCCAATTGCTAGTCGGATTTTCTCTAAGCTATTTTTAATATTAAAGTAGGTATATGTTTTAAATAATTAATAATCAGCTATCAAAGCTCATATTTAAACGTGGTTTTGGCGAATTACCTAAAAATTTTATTGTATTTCTCATTCACAATTCCTTTAATAAATACGATATTATTGAAGCTAAAACTTTTACATCTAGAATAATGTAAATTCTAAATCAAAAAAGGTTCAGTATTTTTCCCGTAACGGACAGACAGACTAACAATCTAATTAATACCGGTTAAGTATTCAGGTGTTTTCCACTTCTTTAAATCGTAAGCCACAATCAGTGTCGCAACCCGGGTAGCGAGGTGTCGACACTGTATGTGTGTCACCTTACGTCATACTTCATAAAATAATATAAAATAAATAAAAAATAAAATAAAAATCATTTATAACAGATAAATAGCAGTTGGTGCTGTGTTGTATAACGTGGCCGGTTGGAAAGTCGTCTCAGAAGAGAAACCTGGATTCCTTTGTTGCCGAAAATAAAACGGGGTTCAGATGCGTTTAAACTATTCAAGATCGAGTGTTATATTAACATATATATTAAAATTAAATTATTTATGTTGTTTTTACTATAGAACATATATAACCAGATAGGACGGGTCTTAATTAATTGTTATATAAATAACGAGTTATATGTCAAAATGAATTTGACAAACAAATGTTGACCTATATTTTGATATGTCCTGATAGTTTTGATAGTTAAAGCACCAATATATTTTCATCATTACCAGTTTATCTGTTTGTCTGTCCGTTCAGTCATTTACTCAGTATAAAATAAATATCATAAGCACGATATATACAAAATATTATTATTTATAAGACATTTATTGTAGTGATTATGAATAGTATGTCGTAATAATTTTTAAACGGTCACGTTTCAGCCGCCATGGCTTCGAACGTGCCCTGAAGTTTACAAGTCGAAAGCTTAGCAGTGACAGATATTTTTATATAATTGCGTTTCAATATATTTTGTATCGCTTTCATATTTTTCAGGCAAACATATATAATTAGAACAAAGTAACAATTAATATTTAAGAAAATATATCTTCATCTTAAAACACCTTTGACAGTTATTAGTAATTATGTATTTGAGTTAAGTGACATTCGAACAAAAATATCCGTCTCATATTTATTGATAACTTAACACAATCATTAGTAAACAGTACGACTGAAAATGTTGACGTTTTAGAATAATTGTGCAAAATAAACTAATTTTTGTTTGTAACACACAAATGAACGGGGTGATGACTTTTCAGAATTCACGTAAAGATTCCATTATTATTTACTATCAGTCAGTGAAGAGTTCAGTCAAACTAACCGGGCACGGTTAAAAGTACAGTATCGTTCATTATTTGGGACATCGATAGGGCGACATACATCCGTTATCAACAAACAAACAAACAAGATATATATCGACAGATATTATTCTCAAAGTAAAGATTCTTTGATCCACGAGAGGTCCGAGAGAGCTTGCAAGTACAGGTGTATTTATTGTCAATCTGAAGTTCATTGGATTTAATTGGACTCATCTTACGTCCAAATAATTAAGCGGTAGTTATACGTGATATATTTGATCGTTTTTTAAATCCAAATTAGTATGTTATTTATAAATTCAACTCCCCCTTAAATTCTACTAAGCTGTTTCTAACACCCTATATATACATAAAGCATGTATTAAATATTAAATACTTATCGTGTAAAATCATAAAAATAGCAGTTTCGTAATAGCTACTATTTAAGGTTTATCAGTGTGATAACGTTTTGGACTCATTGAGCCCTTTCAATATTAATAAGTCACTGAATCACTTAAAACTGTGACTAATTTGTATAGCATTTGTTTGTTTTGAACTGCATTTAAATATGTCGTAGTTTCAAACTGTCACGATACTTAATCAATATGAATTAGTGAAACGGTTCATTCATTGATTAATGTAAGTGTATTATTGTTATGTACAATTTTTTTGTGTCTTTTGTTAATAATACTATAAGGAAAACTCGATATGAAATGTGTGTCATGAAGATTCGGAAATCGTTTACAATCCTTAAGTAATATACGAGTGACATGCCCGTCCTCACGTCCGCACGCCGCGCCGGCCGCGCCATGAATGACAATCTACATGTCACTTTCACTGCGCGCGTGTGTGCGTGAGACGCCATGTTGGTTTTTTTTTTTATTATTAATCCAACCCACATTTGAGATCCATTACGTCATAATGATTTTATTTTGACTTTTTGGGTTTCTGTGTGATAGTATACAAATTGAATAATATTTTACACATAAAACGAGTTTTTTTAAAAAAAAAAAGCTCCGTTCATTGAGTAATGCAATCTTTTTATTCTTCTTTATATTTTGTTAAATGGCAATCAATTCGTTGAAAGCAAGAGCTATTATCTAATAAAATCTCCTTTGAGTGTTTCTTAATGCAAGTCGGTAGTGTTTTGCTACAAATTAATTTAAATATTCATACAATGATCTATTTTATAAAATTCTTATCATACACGTGGTCGAGTGCAACGGCCATGCACCGCGGGGTCATTGAGCCCCAAACTGTGATTTTTCTATGACGCTAGAATCATCTCTATCGTGTACCACTGTAGAGATGGCTTGAAGCCCTTCACACGATAAAGCTCTTTGAAATAATAAAACATGATATATGAAGACGAAAATTGAACGTTATGTTTTAATAATGTTTACGATAAATGTTGAAAAGCATTTATATGAATGTACTAAGCGGAGGTTTAAAAAAAGTGCCGTATTTATATTATAAACATGTAATATTTAATATTCATTGTATTTTCTCAAAACCAATGTGAAGCGTGCACTCTAAGTCTCCCACTAACCAATCGCTGGAAGCTTCTATCATTTAAACAAGAATGTTCTAGAGTCTAACTATCGATTCGCATATGTTTGAAATCGATTCTGTCTGATTACTATGTGTCCTTACTTTATTTCTGTTATATTGTCATAATTTTTCGGTTATGGCAACACACGTGCTATTTCGCACGCGCTACTTTCTAATAACATTCAACTTCAAAAAAATATATATAATAATAGTGACGTAACGGCGTCAGTGGGATATTAGGTCTGTGGAACATTGCGCAAGAGTTATGCAACTGTGAAAGTAGCACAGCCAGCTTCCGCGGTTATATAACACATCTTATATACACGGGCCTGGCGGTAACCGTGAAATGTTTTAGTCAAATATACCGCCGGCCTAACTACTCGATGCTCGCAGCAAGCTAGCTAAAGCCGGACATCTTTGGTGTAGACAAAAATTGTTCAAACGCTCTTATGTCAAAAACATATCACCGATCAAGCAGCGTGATTAGTGTGATGTAACTTTATATAGTTTGGGATTTTGGTAACACTAGCCGGATTCCCCAGCTCTGCCTGTTAACCCGGATGCTGTGATCCAAATATAATATAATATATTCATTATTTTTGTTATGTATAAGTTTCAAGGAAAAGGCGACACAAACAGACGCTACCCCCTGACATTTCTTAGTTAAATTTTATGGAGAGCTATTACATTAATTTGTATGTCTGTACGTGTGTGTATAACTATTAACTAACGAATTTTCTGTATTGTTTCAGACGTATCCATTGAAGGGGCCGTGATAAGTGCATTACGTTAGTGTCTGTCTGTCTGTAACGGAACCGCGCAGAGGAATATTTGTGATTTTTACACTTTAATATTATATTTTAGTATAATGGGAACAGATTACAAAATGGCCGCTAGGAAGTGATCTCAATTGTCTGCGGCCAATATTTTTTTATCTGTGTAGTCATAATTTTTCCTATAGTTTTTTTCTTTTTCTATGTTTTTCTATTTCTATTTGTATATTGTATCCCCGTCGAGGCGTTGCGCCTTGCCCTCACTGCCAGAGACGATTTCATTGTTTTAAACACTCAAATCATTTGTAGATTTCGCTAGTTCGCTCGTTTCATCCACTGTACCAATATCGATCTAAACTTAATCCTGTTAATGTAATATATAGGTAGGTAATTACTATGTAAATCGGTTGTATATAAAAATATTATTTTGTTTTTTTTTGTTTTTGGTAATCTATTGTCTATGTTACATCTTCCGCCACAACAAACGAGTGACTTAAATTATTTACGCTGTACATTATCACAGTGGATGGAGATGTTATTACACTATATATATGAATGTTTGTAAATAATAGATTTAATTGATAACTCTGTAAGGTATATTGTTGATGTGTAAAATGTTTATTCCTATTATGTACCTTGTTGTTATAAATATAAGGAGGTCTTTTGAGTACAATGGTACCTTAAGCGGGTCATAGGCCACGGTGGTAGGCTGTACGTCTTGTGGCTCTGTGGCAATTTAATCTATGGGGTTGGAGTCAAACGGGTCTCGAAACATAGTTACCACGGATCATGCAATAGATTCTACAAGCCAATGAAATTTGATAAGTTTTTTTTTTATTTTTATTATTTTATATATTCTCGTTTAATTTATTCCAGCATCCCTCTGATCGTTCATTGGTCTGTAGACGTTAATTTAGGTGAAACTGTTATTCCGTCCCGTTTTATAATTAAGTTTTTAAGTCGATATATTTTATATTTTAATGTAATTTTATAAAAAAAATGTAAGTATGTCGGTCTGCTCAGACTGTAGACGAGATCAAAGATATTAGAGGCTTTATCGTTCATTATGAAATCATACTTAGACTGTCTCGTCTGAAGTCTGCGTCGACCCAAAGCCGAGGCCGAGAAACCTAGTTTCAAATCTTTTTTTTTCTTATTTAATTTTTATTGAATTGTTGATTTTTGTTTTATAATATATTTTTTTTTCAAAATGGTGCTAAACTTCATTCTTCGTAGAACCAAAGACTCTGTTATCGTTTCTGATTTGTTTCTTTTAGTTTCCATGTAACGCTATTCTTTCCTAGAGGTGGCCTTTTGACAAAAATGTAGTCTAGGTACAAGTAATATAATAAATACTTATTTAATATAAAACCTTCTTTTACTACACAGCGACCCGACCGGATCCTGATACCTTATTGATAATGTCAATTAAAGAAATATATCTTTTCTAGAACCAAATAAATGCATCAGTGTAAAAAAGTTCATTTTGCTTTATGAATTTTTAACGATATGATTTAAAACAAATTTTTCAAGAGTAATAAATCCTGGATAAAATCTATAGAGGTTCTTCTTGGCACATGGCTACTGTTAAAAAGAGTAACAGCAGACCAGCTGATAATAAAAATAAAAAAAATATTTAAAATCCTGGAAGTTGAATTGTGAAAAAATTAAAAAAATGATAAAATCTTAAAGATTACAATATAATAATTATCACAGATATATAACATTAATATTTTATTGATATATGTGTGTCTTTATCTGATGAATCATATCTGTCTGCATTCTTCTCACGCAGTTCATAAACTAAAATAGTTGAGCTCAACTATATATACATATAT
>DVQP01003696.1:0-10486 GCA_018231745.1 Danaus eresimus
TATTCGGATTAAGAGAATGACGGAAGTGTGTTTTAAAGTATACAAATATATTAATGGAGTGTTAAGTTTATTAAAGATTATGAAATTTACTCTAAAAGTTAAATACATTTGTACATTAACATATATGAGTTGTTGAAGGGCGCTTTCATCATCAAAATTGGGCCACGATCCCACGCTCTCGTTCACGTGCTCTGTTTATTAACACCTTCTGCTTAAAATCGATTTATAGAATTATGAAAACGAAATCATTATTAAAAACATTTTCTCTACTTCAAGGTACTTATAATATGAATGAGTATCTTTAGTGTGAATTACATCAAGATAGCGGTCAATTTAATATAGTTAGTAATAATTTCGCACGTGTAGAGTTAGCGTACCGCGGGTCAATAGTAAGCATTCGACATTATGATAACATAAGGGGAACTGATAAGGCAAGCAATAAAGTAGTTTGTAATTATCAGATTGCTCAAGATCATTGTATAACTTCACAGAATCTGATACACATTTTAACTCCGTAACGATAAATTGATTAACACTTTAGCGAACACGCTTAGAACTTTTTCTATTTTATATTTGATACAGTCATTATCGATGATTTGTTACAACATGTAAATATTTGGATGAGTGCTGCCCAGCGAAAGTTTCTCCGATGAATGAAAATATTGTAGTAACAATAGATGTTTAAGATCTTGATTACTACAACGCATGCCCAAAAAAGAAGACGCCCACAGATACACGGACTTGCGAAAGGCTATTGTGATGTTGTTGGTGCGGGTACTTTATGAAATGTTGGTGAAAAAAGATCCCACGTGGCAACTGCAGACACCGTTTCATTGAACACGGGTTATGTATGAAAATATTCTTATGTTTATATATTCTATTTTTCGTCTGACCTAAATTTTGCAAGTGAAAAAATTCCAGTGTACGGCGATGTTCGCGTGCCGGGTGCTATTCTCACGGTTGTACTCTGCCCTCGCAATCTTCTCATTGAGTCAATCAGACGCACCCTATGCGGGTGGCTCGATAACTCTTTGATAAAGCCGTACACTGATTTGAGATTGTTATTACTCATACAAGTTTTCTGCATAAAATTCAAGTAGATTTTCATTAATGCAATCAGTTTTTGAAATTTCATATTCTCTATTTTATGCATTTAAAATGCATACAAGTGATTTCTTCAAGTTACTATTCTAAAGAAGCCAAATAAATGCAGTAATCAAATCCACTGCAATCTCAGACGGAGGGAAAAAGCAAAGTTTAGTGACTTAATAAGGATTCATTGCATATCGAGTTTTCAGATATCCGAAAACTTTTTTGTATATATATTGAAACAAACTACACATTACAACCTACGTTTCCTAGATTTTGGCCGCGTTATTGTTTAAATACCTTTAGTAAAATTGCTCAGATTTTTCAACACGCACCTCAAATTATATTAAATTTAAATATTAAAACAAAAACTTTCATATTGACGAAAATCATTTTCATTGTTGGGTTGACTTATTGATAACCTTCCAACCAATTCGAAAGCCTTGTCAGTTTTCGTGGGCCATCCAACACGTACTAAGACAATAATACATACTTTATATAATGTTACAAGGCATCTGTCTGACGACCACCTGTCGGTCGGACAAAGGATATCGCATACCGAATGAAGTTGAAAATATGCGCCGTGAATTCTTCGTTATTAATAGACAATGGATATGTTTGTATGGCCGCAAGTGTTATTAACTAGCACATTTTGATAGAAATTGGGTTCGCTTTATGCAGGCTTAATATATTTTATGTAATAATCTTATAACAAGTCGTTTCGACTTTAGATGTCCTTCAAGAGGAAAACAATAAGATGGACTTGTATACTAATTACAGCGCATAAATTAAGCAGCATATCTGTAACAGGAAACTAATCCCAACTCCTCGAGCTGCGATGACGAAGCCAAATACACCACGTATAATGTTTCTATTATTATCGAAGATATTTTTAGTCTCAAATGATTATTGTCTCCTAAACTGTAATTGAGTAATGAATGCTCTGAAAGCACGCAATTCGTCGGCATGATAATTATACAAGACTGACACAAATTGTTCACATAAAAATTATCAGAACCTGTTTACAATCGAGATACTGTTTATCAGTGATGTTTACCTCGTACAAAGAAATTTACAACGTTGTCGCAACTTGCATCAGATGAATATTGTTACAAACAATATTTATTACAGTTAATTTTTAATTATATTTAACCTTTGCACACGCCAGTTATAGTTAATGATGTTAATCTTATACCTTATCTTTTCACTTGTACGCCATACCTTAAACAAAAATTTAATGCCTATGATTAAGTCTTGTTTTTCATTGTTTACGTCTTATGGTTTTATATTCGAAATATCTGCAATATCTTAATGATATGGTATTATATAATTTAGTAGTAGATAATTTATAAGTGTGGTTCTCTGACCTATACGTTTGTCCGCTCCGAGACGCCTCTTTCACGGCTGAACGAAAATGTCTTTATTAGTCACGAATCGAGATGTTACTACATCTCATTGACACTCTTATTTACTTGTAAATGAAGCAGTTTTTTTTTGTATATTATAAGAACAAAAAAAGGACGCGGTTAAAAAAAAAAGAAGCTAAAATGAGACGAAGAAATTAGTAATGGTTTTATTTTTTATTTGATGCATGAATCATCCAATGTCTCTGGCAGTTTTATAAGAAATTGTTCCTAAACTTGTAAATATAATAATAATTCGTTTAGATGTTACAATGAAAACAAAAATATAAAATATATAGATATAAACGAGGTGGCGTCTTGGCATTAAATATTGAGGCATCATGAGTCAGTCATTTTGTGACTCAAAATCTTACGTATTAGACTGGTCACGTACACTTGACAAATCATATTTACCGGGCACAGGGTAATCATTTCCATTATTTCACTGGTAAAGTCATACTGGGCCATTATTCATTATTCCTCAAAATTGACGTCAAATGTTGCAATTGGATTGGAAGAAAAACAATATGTCGGTTAAAAATAACATAATATTTCAGAGAAAAAATAAAATTCTATTTCAAATATTACTTAACTGAATAGTAACATCTCATTTGTTATATTTCGCCAGTGCGGCAACTCTAAAGGTGAGACGTTTCTGAAAATAGTCCCCCTTCCGGAGACCGAAATATCGTTGTCGCTTGCCACATCCTACAATATGAAGACATGTCACGTAGAAACCTTTTTACCGAGCCCTTTAAAATAAACTTCGTCACAGTTTTAGGTATAATAGGTTCGAAAAATGGTATTGTTAAAAATAAAATCGTATTTCTAACATTTAAAAATTATTTGCATGTTGTTATCATAACGTTATCTCTAGCAAATAACGCTATTTCTTGCATTTAGTTTATTAAATCCAATAAGCGATTTACCTCTTTCTGTTTCCATGTCTCAGATATCAAAGTTGTATTAATTTAGTGTCAAAATGAGTCAGACCTATGGAAATATAATTTGGCGAGTGTTTGCCCAGCCGGGGATTGAACTCCGTCTATTTGCGTGCTGGCACGCAGCCAGCCTTCGCCATCTATACCATTGTTTGACCTTATTCATCGTCTTCTTCATCACTACTTATAAGCCTTACTATTAAATTAAATGCATTAACGTATTAGTTATTCAAGGCGTGTTAGGAATTTATGTTAAAGCATTAAATTTCCACACCGGAAATAATGTTTAAACTCTTAAAAAATAGTCATATTTCATCTAAATATCGGCCTGGAGATTGCATAATTTACTTAAATAATAAATATGTATATGCAGGTATCTAAATCTATCGGGAGCCGCACTCAAACCGATCAGAATAATATTATATTGAATATTTAAAACGAAAGAACTGGACGTTAGTTATAACACGATAATTGTATTGATGGTTACGGCTGCCGCGTTTGGAGTGCCGAAATAATCCGAAGATATAATATTATTACTGTAGCGGTGCATCTGCATCCACAATGCTTTCATTCCCATATTAATGCAGATACATTTCGCAACGAATTCGTGCACGGAATTCATTCTTGACACAGTTGTACCGTATTGTGTGAATATAAATCGGTTATCGACAATTCATTGTTAATAAAATCGGCGATTTAACTTAATGTTAACTGCACAGTCACAATATAAAGCCGATAGTAATGGAATGCGGTTCAAATACGAATGAGTTGTAACACCTCTGTTGTTATTGTTTTAATGTCCAAATGAAGAATGCACGTTGCCTATGTGTTAATCAGCTTTTCTTTGTAGGATACTGGTGGGGGCCCCAGAGGATGAGCCCCATCGCGTGGAGAACGTTCAGCGTCCGGGCGCCGTGTACCGCTGCCAGCCATCACATCGCGGCTACACCTCCGAGAATGCGAACAACCATCTCCAGATGTGCTCCTTGATAGAGTTTGACAAGAATCGATGTAAGTTATCACTTCATTAGCCAAACTTAAACGGACTTTTGACTTGCAATTACATTTAACTACAAGTCAAATGTTTAATGTTAGTATTCCGCATTGATCAAAATTCGGTACAAAGGTTACATATATTGTTAAAATATCTCATAAAATGGTTCCTAGACATGGTATAAACTTTATAAAGATATGAGGTAGCGTGTGTCCGTGTTTCGGCATGCTCTGTCCTTACTCCGTGCTGAGTACGTACTCCGCGTGACAGCAGTAGCGCACGCGCATTTGATTTATACCGGATTCGCAGTCCCACCGCTTTGTTCAACTGGATGGATGCTATATAATATGTCAGGGGATAAAGCGACGTGAAATGTTTACATTACGTTTAACAGATAAATTCAGGTTAAAGTACAATACACGTAGAATATCGCGGTTTACATAAAAGTTGAGTAATGAATACAATATTTTATTGTCCGAATGCTTCTAAAGAAATTGTAAATTAAACTACTAAAAATATAAAGAAATATTTCATAAAAGGTTTTAAACTATAAAAAGAAAATTTGGAACGTGTTGAATGAACTTTAAAAATAAATAATAGCTATATAAGTTAAAGTTGTTTCCAATCTCAGGCGATTACCGTGAATCAGTGAGACAGTTAAGATTCCCTGGCGGAATGCACTCGGACAAATTCCGAAACGTTTTCCACGCTTGAGTCTTACTGAAATGTACATGTCTTATGTAAACGCTGCATATATTATTTTGAATAGGCTCTTCCTATCTTTTTGCTAATGATATCAGAAAACTTACGTAGTATATATCAGCGTGTTACCTCTTTGCTAGACATATCAGAAGATTCGTTCAGAGTTATTACTTATCAGGTCTCCCGCTTGAAGACGTTTCCTCGATAGCCTCTATAGCTTTCACAAATTCATTGAATCTGCGGCTTGTTAATAGAATAACCACGTTTGTATAATTAAACAGGGGATCACTGGGTCAGGTCGGTGTGGGCAGCGCGTGGGCGAGCTGGCTCACTATTCGCTACTAATTACGCAATTGGTTTCTTATTTGATACTTGTTTATTGGGAAGAATGTTCCTACGTCTCTGAATAAATTAACGTTCTAATGCTCGTAGGACGTTATAAATAAATCATTACATGTTGAAGCGGTGAAAACATCGGTTTTATTACTAATGTAATAAAACGAGTTGATTTCATACTAACTCAAGGGACCCGGAAAGATAAGGAGAGTCGGCGATTGCTTACAGAAGTCAGCGTCGATTACCACAATGGAGCTTGTGAAATACCACCGACTATGATAAGATATGTTTTAGGGAAGTGCTTAGTTTTTATGTGATAGGTAATTTTTTACCTTATCGATAAATCTCTAGTACTTGTTATACTCTTAACTATTAATGTGTCCTTTGTTTGATTTCACTTTTAATTACAATTGTGAATTGATAAAACATTCATTGCTTGCTTTAAAAGACACGTACGCCTTAAAAGTATATTTATGGGCGTTCATTTACAAGTCGCACATATAAGGGAGGGGGACATCGATAAACACTCGTCCCAGCACTAGTTATTTGCATGTTCATCTTGTATCAGCGGTGTTATCTTCAATGAAGCAGTTATCTGTTCCATAGACCGCTTCCCGGAGAAATGCACTTTTGTATAGCAAATGGATATTTAATTTTAATTGTACACGACGGTTACATGTTTCGTTCCTTGCTTCTTTTATAACGAATTCTCAGAATCATTGTCCTGTAAATGATTATATTGCAGGCGATATAATGTTTTCAGCCACATTTAGCGTCGTTTCCTTTACATTGATTTATTTATTTTTGTTTTTCCGTTAATGGCTATCAATTCCCTTTCGGTATTACATGAAAATAATTGACTTGAATATTTCCTAAGTATTTTCACACGCATGACATCACGCTGCGGTCGTGAGTCGCTATCGAACGATCTCTCGACGACGCTCGTACTGATGAGGTACAACCTTCCCGTGCCGAATGATTTAAACGTTGCATCTCTTTATAGCCTTTATTGGTTTATTCTTATTTATCAATTTCCTGAAATTCCTTTACTATTAATATGGCGTGTTGAATTGAATTGCTAAGTGCTAACGTTAAGTGAATTAGATCTTTTATTATAAAATCAGCGACGTGGGATCGATATTTATAACGTGGGCGCTGTGAGTGTGTAGGCGTCTACAATTCGCGGCGGCTTAAGCCCATTCATAAAAGTTTAAGTGGGTCTAATGTACATTTGTTATAAGAATATTGATTTTGCCTACGTATACAAAAAAAAATCTAATTAATTACAATAGCAGTAAGGTATTGGTAAACTAATACTACGATTTGCTTTGCTGTTTACCCACTAGATGCCTAATACATTCAATGTCATATGGCATGTGTTAAATCGTGTTTGCTTGCTTGTTGACTACGAAGTGCAAAAGATAGGCGTGGGCTACTCCTAATGTGATACTTCCGCTGTGAATACTATAGGAATGTTGTTATTGTTTGGGTATTCTTAGATAATAGGCGTATCTTTAACTTTTAATATTTATGTAGCCTGATTACTATTACATTATGATGTACGTCAATCCTTTGAATTGAGTCTTGGAAATTCATTCAGCATACGGTAATCTCCGTAGTTATGGCAAATTGCGACTTACTCGCGATAATTCACATGGCAATATATATTTTCTTAGCAAACCGTTGATGTATGTGTGAATGCAATTGCAATTTACTCGTGCAGGATAAATCAGGTGTCATTTATTAGCCACAATTGGAACAAATTGTGGTCTAGCTCGTATTGAATTAATGAAAGGTGCCACGACGTGCCCTTGACATAACTATAGCATCTAACGCGATATTTACATCAGTGCGTTGCCGAGACAATATATCTCAATTGGAGGGAATTTTAGTTTATAGTTCAACACAAGTCTATCGAAATTATATAGTAAAGGTCATATTACGAAATTTAAATAAATGTAACTATTATTAAGAATGTCTTGAGAAAACAGGTTACGCCAAAACTAGAATAAAGATATTTGGGAAAACTGGTTTCTGTTGACGTAATTAATAGCACTGTCCCGTTTTTAGAATAATAGTTTAATTAAGAATGATTTAAAACACACACAGACGTTTACATCTCAAGTTTTGTATTAAATAATATGACAACTTCCATATTTAACAGGCTATTGTCAGAAGTGCATTAACAGAAAAGGGCACGTACGTATAGTACTCAGTACTTTAATTTAAAACTTACAATATAAATCTCGAATCAGTTGCTCAACGCCGCAACCGTAATTAACCTTTGATGCGGAGTGTATGAAAGAAAGTTAATTTAAGATGCACAAATACAATCTATCTTGTATGTTTGTGTCGAATGTACTCGCCGTAGTTGTTCGGGAGCGCATTCAGGCCGAGATGAGAGCAAGAAACATTAACGCATCGTGCCTTGATAAAACATAAATCAATGGCCCATATCGGCTGTATGTCCGGCGTGTGCAGTCGCTATACGAAACAGGGACTCAATTTAATCGATCGCTAATAAATTATGTTCATTGGTTTTGTTGTAAATTAAAGTAACAAGCTTATAAGACGGGACAATACTGAATGACATGTCTCGACTCTCGAGCACTTTAAAGTAAATTAGTTGATAACAAGTACAAAGAGAAGGTCAATTCGCAATAGGGGTGTTTGAAAGGAAAGCAATTTATATTGTTTCAATATTTACTAGGTCTAAATCGCATTGACTTTAATATCGCCTGTGTTAGAGTAGACTCAGAAGCGTTCCTCCTGTTTCGAAAGCATCATTTATTTGTTGTTCAATCGTAGCCGAAGGTTCAACGATCTCTTCACACATGTTACGTTACAAGTGCACATTGTCCAGTCAACCCTAATTTGCAAAGCTGACGTCACCTCTCCTGTACGAAAAGTTGGCAACATTTGTTTTTGATTACATCCCAATTAAAAGAAACCACAAATAAATATTATTTTATAAGTAACGTATGATACATAACGTAGAAATTGCCTTATTTGACTTACCCTTGTTTTAATATCTGTTGAGTTAAGAGCTGAGCATTTCGCTTAATTCTCGTATATTAATAACACGTTCAATCGTCAGCCAAACTGTTTGCTGTAACAGTTATAATTAAAGGTTACCATTTCCGCTATATTCATTTTATTTGTCTAACGTTTTTTCATACTAGTCACGTGCTAATAAATAAACATTCATTGTATATCCCATCCAAACAGAACGAGCCAAATTTGTTAAAACCAGTTATGAAGTACACTCAAATGTTCAAAACACACTTGGAGTAATTTTTTTAAGTTCTTTTATTTCTGCTAATATTTGGTGTGCAATTGAGATGGCGTCAAATAACTGCGCGTTTTCTATTGACCGTCGTCATGGTTTTTGACAGCAATAATAATTATTTCTAATACATTTTATACAAAATCGAATATATTACGGTGTAGGTGAAGAAAAATGTTTTCAATGATTCCACTTTTCTGCTTTTACTTAATTGATTATTTTTTATATAAATGACATACAAATATAGTTCCAAATTAAACATTGTTTCTAAGGTACCAACGGCCTGTAGCTATCAATCAGCCAATAACACCGTACAGACAACAACATACGTTACGGACTGTAAACATTCATTTAATTATCACCCTTATTGAGTTTCGAGGAAAGATTACATTTGAGTGCTACAGTATTTAGATGGTTTACGAGGATCAATTAGCAACAAGTGGTCCCGAGTTGGGGCCAATTCAATGCGAAGTAGCTCAATTGAGATCAGATTGATGAGGTCCTGAAAACAGTAATTCATTCACGAATTAATCGTATTTATTAAAATCGTCACAAAATTAAACCGTTTATAATAATAATTTACTCATATAAACCGTGGTTACGGTTAGTCGAGAACAGTTTATCATTAATGTATGCGATTATTTCACATTATAATTTCTTCAGTAAAACTTTTTGTAGACAAGTCGTATCGTAACATAAACGTTGTTCGCGTGTGGTTTATATGAATTGGAACAGTAAGGTCGTTGACTTATTTACTAAAATGCTAGATTTGGAAACATTATGATCTGTCCCAGTGGCGAGACGAGTTAGCATACAGCTCGTATGAATGAGATAACACCAACAAGTCACAGTATCCAAAAATACAAATAATAATAATTTGTTCTATGAAGTTTAGTAAATGTTATAGGATAAAAGAAATATATGTTAATAAATTTCGTAAAGGAAGTAATTTGTTAAGGCAGCCGGAACCATATTTTTAGATCTGTTGAACCAAAAAAATAGACACGATTTTTACTTAATTATCCATGGATGAAGGGTGGGACCCTAAATTATGTATGGCATCACATGACTCTAGCTTCAAGTCGATCGACTTAAAACTCAAAATCGATTATCATTTTTCGCCCACCTTTAAAAAATTTTGATTTACATGTCTTTGCGTGAACACAATGTTGTCCTAAAGTAACTTTTCGTTGCTGTATTAAATCGATATTATGTTGTTATAATATTAAAACTGTACCAAGTGAAGTTTAAAGTATTTTTGCAGCCAAGTTACTCCCCACTAATTGGCAATTGACACACTAAGATATATTGTAACGAGTCGAAAGATGAAGTCTTTTGGGGACTCTTAAGACGAGGCGAAATGTGAAAATTTGATATTATAGAAATCGGATTCTCGGCTTATAAGGAGGAATTTATTTTAGTTACTTTCGTGTATTACTATTAATATAATCATACGAGCATATGTAAAGTTTTTAGAACGAAAAATATTATAAATAAGTCTTCATAATAATAATATTACTAATAACGAGACATTCCTCGTCGATCCCCACTTTAAGAACAAATATAAAGAACTGATTTTTAAATAAGCATTTAAAATAGGAAATATAGAATGAAAAATTTATCGAGATGAGCAGGAGTCGAACCTGCTATCTTCGAAACAGCGCGTTCCAGTTGCTTTACCAATTAAATTATCGTGCCCTGATTCAAGTCGATGAATTAAGCATTCTATATATAA
>DVQP01003697.1:0-10485 GCA_018231745.1 Danaus eresimus
CTTCGCAGGGGATCACATGGGGAAAAGCATTCCTAATATCACCGGACGACAAAGCAGCGCTTCCATATTTATCGACGAGAGAGTGCAAGCTCGGCGGCTACAGAGTTTACTCGGTGAACTTCCATTCCAGATCAATATGTCTACCTTCCAGTTCCTCAAGCACTGATATGAAAACCGCCCTCCTATACATAGCTGTCCCAGAGAACAAGCATTGGCTGGGTTCGGCTCCGTTACCAGATATCGCCAAACAGATTCTTGAATGCCACGGCTCTTCAGGCTCGAACGTCGAATACCTCCTCAGATTAGCCGATTTCATGAGAACGGAAGTCCCTGAAGCTCTGGACGAGCATCTTTTCTCGTTGGAGAGGTTAGTATGGAAGTTTGCTGCGGACATGAAAATCTGTTTGAGGTCGTTGATGGGCGATGATAAGGTGGATGACGTTAAGCCGGAAGTGAGAGCTCCCAGCTTCCAGTTCGCGTCGAGGATACCAGATAAGAAATTACGTTGTGTCAACATGTGATGCGAACCGCACACCTGGAGAATGAATCATTTTGTGTTATATAGCTTTAATGATCAAAAGTCCACACGAGTCGCGTGCTCGGTGATTGTGATGACGCTCATGTAACATTGTATATAATATCTGTAAAAATTGTTCCTCATTTAGGTTTAAAAAACTTACCTGTTACGATAGAAACTGATAACTAACAACACAACGGATGCATTCACGTAAAACATCCCATAGTTTAATTTTTTTTATTCTTTCAAACGCTGCTTTAGTGTAACAAATCGTCAATCGAATCGGTATCGATTAATAATCGATTCGATTCGACTTGATTAATTCATCGCAGAGAAATAAACAAAAAAAAAACAATATTAAGCATTTTAAACGCTGGCGTTTTTAATGTTTGATTATATTTATATGTTTATTTAATTTTCATATAAATAAAAAAAAATCAATAATAACATATTGTGACCAAAAATATTTAAAGTATTATGGACCATGTATGATTAGCATTAAGTTGATTTATTTATTATTTGACGGCAATTCGAAAATAAAAACATATTAATAAAGAATGTGTATAGAACGATTGTTAAGTGATATTTGTATTAAATAAAAAGTAATATTAAATAAAGAAATCAATACAACAACATTTAGTGTTTTTTTCTATCGGTATGAAAAGTCACAGAATTTTAAATTTTTATTATTTTCCACTTAAAATATACTAACTATTCGGTATTAATCTATTCTTAAACATATTGAAAAAAAAATTTATTCCAATTGGCAAAATTGTATTGATATTTATATATTTTGACGTACATTTACAAAAAGTTTTCACCTAAATAGGGTTAAATTAACGGGCTTAATTAAAAAAAAGAAACAAATTGATCGTTTGAAACAGAAATTCGAAACGAATCATGATTTTACGTTACTAGTGTGAATTCATTTGGTTAGATATTCGATATATTTTCTTTTAATTTTAAACACAGCTAAAAAATTATTTATTTTACGCTATATGATACAACTACTGACGATAAAACTAATCAAGAATAAAAATAATTATTTATCATGTACGGCGCCATCTCTTATGCAACCTCAATACGTAAAAGTGGATAATAGCTGCATTACTCGATTGCAAGAAGCGTCAGATAGATGGCGTTTATAATAAAAATCTATAAGATTTTAGTCTACGCCAAGAAGACAAATTAAAAAAATATATTATTTGTATCCGTAACATTTTATTCACCACATCGGATCATACAACATTAATACATAATGCATAGAAGTCATCAAATATACAAACAAGAAACAATAGCGTAGCAAATAAAATGTATACTTTGTCCCGGACACGGATTTATTTACAAACTAGATTCTCTCATGTCGAAATTATTGCACTAGGCCTAAATAAACTAGACCCCATCATCACACGTGTAGTTTTAGTGTGAAGTGAAATCCGCTTAACGAATAAACAATATAGAAAGATAATATTAAAATGTTACGTTCAATTTAAATCATCATGCAATACACAAAATATTTACAATCATTCTTATATCTATTTAAGTACTGTAGAATATCGAAATGCCAAAAATTCCAAAGTGTATCTCTACTAGGACTAGACTTTTTCTGTTCACTATTTAATCCGCGCAAAATTGTTTCATCTACTAACTATTAAAACCACAAGACTATAGTCAATATTTTTTTGATTTCTTGAAATAAGGCACTCAGTTCTATAAACGATATGCTTAAAAATAACCCATTACATGCAATAATACTTTTTACTAATACATAATAAAACTTTGGTACTACGATACGTATGTACATCATGCGTCACAAATTGCATTTTTGGTAAAAATAAAAAGGAATAAATTAAATAATTTAACTAAAAATATATAAACACATAATATTATGAAAATCGAACAATTCGTATAATGAATTATCAGTGCCTATTAAAACAGCGACTTATTGATGAAAAAAAATTATTAAATCAATGAGATAATCATACAGAGTTCCTAAACTTGCGTTTAAGTGTAGTACCAACATAACATGTATAAAAAATACTAAATAATAAAATGTCACATCGTATAAAGATATTTACACACTTAGTTTCATATAATCGCGTATAGCACACGCTTTAATAAATAAAAAAATTTGTTTAACGGATGTTTTTCACCCATTTAAGTCCTATATTAATAAAAAAAAGTCCGTACATTAATTCATCTAAATATTTAAGGTGGGAAAAAATGTTGATAATTGTTACCTAAGTATATAGAAAATGCTAATCCCATTAATGAGTCTTGAATCAATACTGTTGTCACCGTTAAATTAATGGATAAAAAGTTCGTTATAAAAATTATTTTCTCTTCGTATTAAACCTTCGACAATGTTTACAAATATCATAAATCAATATCTGTAATTCATCTGTTTGTAATTTCTCTCATTATAATTGATAAAAACACTCTGTGATATATATAATACAGCTATGTACAAAATAATATTCGAATAGTTTTATACAAACAAAATTTGAATTTCGAAAATTCCACTCAATTCTACTAAGGCACAGTCACTGACCAAGTATTTGTACACACATATGTTCATATTTGTACAATTCTAATTTCAAACGATTTTATTTTAATCACGTTCCAAATTCGAAATTTATTAAATAAAAGTGAATGGGTCGTCACTTTCATCTTCGATATTCCCAGTCAGCACATACTTGAACACTTTCAATTTCGAAATGATTCCGTTTTAATCTCGTTCCAAATTCAAAATATAAAAACAAATTGTAATATTCGTCATCTGAATTAAATCTCAATTCGAGTTCGAGTAACGTCAATTTCAAAATTGTTCCATTTATATTTTGTTCCAAAATCAATTTTATTTAATGAAAGGGAATTCGCTGTCACTTTCGTCGCCGGAGCCGTCGTAGCTGGACGGGGGCGTGTCCAGTTGCGGCAGACCGAGGTCCAAATACTCTTGGTTGGCCGTCACTGTGAGTATTTTGTCCAAATCCTCAACCAGTTCTGTAAACGAAGGCCGGTCGCCGGGGGAGAAGGACCAACACTCTCTCATTAGCATGTAACTGGAAAATAATATAGAATATATAATGCTTTTTCCATTCCAGTTACAAGGTTTTACACCAAACAGTTATTAAAATTTTAAAATAATAACAATAATGGCGAGACATTTTGTGTTCATAATTGTGTGTAAATAATTACTAACATTTCAAGACTGCAACAGGGCGGCTTCTCCATCCGATGGCCGGCGCTGAGATGCTGGTACATGTACTGTCCCGGGACAGTAGGGTACGGGGTGCCACCAAGTGTCATGATCTCCCACAGCAGTACACCGAACGACCACCTGGAGGTCAAGTGTCATTTGTTAGAAAATAAACGAAATTGTAAATAGGGGGTTAATTCGTAATTGGATTACATAAAAAAAAATACTCTAAAAATACGTTTAACCATAAAACCCTTAATCAAAATAGCATGATAGAATCCTGGTCGAAGTATTGAACTCTTGGCTTCCATAATAAATAACGTTTTTAACATTACACCAATATTAAGAAAATACTAAAATTGAAAAAGACATATAGAAAGTCGAATTCATGGACACAATCAGGACTCGAACCTACATCATCCGGAATACCGTATTCAATGTTATTAAAAACGAAGCCGTCTTAGTTCCTAGATGTATAACTTGAACTCACACGTCAGTTTGCGTTGTGAAGACTTTGTGGTACAAGCTCTCTGGCGCCATCCATCGTACGGGGAGTCGGCCCTCGGTCTTCTTGCGATAGTAATCGTTGGACTGCACGTCCTTAGCGAGACCGAAATCCGCGATCTTTAGTACGCAGTCATCAGACACCAAGACGTTGCGAGCGGCCAGATCACGGTGTATGCACTGGAAGACGAATTTTGAATTGAAATCAATAAAGGGTTAATAAGAAATAAGAACACACAATGTTTAACCACAAAAAATATAACAACTAATACAAAAAGAAATTAATAAATATTGTGAGGATTTTTTTGAGATTTCGTGGTCTGTGATTGGTTGGTTAAACTGTTATTGATGATAAAAATGATAGTATAGATTGTTCTTTAAAAAGATTAATAAAAGCGTGAATAAATTCATCAAACTCACTCTTCGAGAAGCCAAATACTCCATACCCCGCGCTACTTGATATGAGAACGACACAAGATCTTTTTGGGTTAAAGTTTTCTTTTCTTTCATGTCTTCGTTTGGTGATTCATACCTACAAAAAAGATGAGTTTGAAAACAATATTTTAATATTGTCATAAAAAATATGTAACACTCAAAAGTTTATAATTTAGGGACGAAGTTCAGATACACAAATCCATTGGTCAGATGGAATTATTGGTAAATTACCTGTTACCAGGTCTATGATTTCTCAGGAACTCTCTTAGGTTTCCATTTGGCGCGTACTCCACTATGACGTAAAGCGGTCCATCTTGTGTGCAGCATCCCAGCAGGTTGATGATGTTCACGTGTTTACCGATCATCTTCATCATTTCCATCTCCGATACTAAGGCCATCATTTCGGCGTCCGTGTGACCTTCTAAAATATCATTTATTTGATAAGAAAAAATTAACTGCAGAACAAATTTAGAATCAATACCCTTCTATTTTAACCTGTGTAATGTCTTGAAAGGGTAGGTTTTAATGCAGAATATTTCGATTTGATTTATTTGATTTATATATATATATAAGAGTACACGATTTAAAAGAGGGTTAGTTGAAACCAAATTAATAAGTATCAATTGGTCTGATAAGTCTCTTCTGTTATCAATTTGTATCAACACATAACTTGCCTTTTAACATTTTAACCGCAACCACTGACTGCACACCTGGTTTCACGATCCCTTGACATTCTGCCTTCACTACTTTCCCAAACTCTCCCTCCCCCAAAACTTTTCCAATACAAAGAGCGTCCCTGGACACCTCCCAGTCTATGTCCATCGGCAGTTCATATTCTGACATCATCATGGAGTCACAGGGACTTTGGACTTGTGATAGCTTCTGTTTTTCGATCTTAACCACTGGCATTAGCTGGTTTGATAAAAGAAAATGATTTTAGGTCCATTTAGACACTTTAGTCTTCAAACAGTTATGTCTAGATGTAAAAATTTCGACAAGATTAAAATCCTTACCAATCCTTCGGCTGTATTTTCCGTTCCGTTCATCTGCGGCTTCTCTACTGTTACCTTCTTCGTCCAATGTGTCACTATTACAGCTCGAGCTGTTTCTATAGCTAACTGCTTTTTGATTTTCTCACGTTTCAATTTCTTGAATATCATGACCACTATGATAGCCGCCACGAAGAACATCGCACCAAGAACCGCTGTTAGTATATTTATGAATAATGTATGCTTGCCGTGATCCAAAGCTTCTGTGATGGGCAGTGCTGTCAAAAAAACACACAAGTTTATTTTATTCCTAATTGAGAACATTTTAGAAGTTTAAATAATGATTACATAGTTTTTACTGTCACTAATATCAATCACATGTAATATTCACATACCATATTGAATGCATAGAGAAATGAACAGAAACTTTTATTAAAATATTAGATGATGTAATTAACTTACAATCCAAGACAGTAAGGTATCCCTTAGCAGTTGTGTTGCCAAGTGTATTGAGAGCTACACAGACGTACCAGCCCTCGTCCTCTTTGGTCACATTATATATAGTTAATTGTTCGGGTTTGTCCTCTGGATTCTCACTCTAGAATATATTTTATCAAAATAAACTATAAATTCCATGACCTATGTTAATTGAAACTATAATTTTAGACGAACACAACAATCCATGCATGCATATTTCTTGGAATCTTAGTTTACCGAATGTTATTTTTATTTTTACTTAAACGTACCATGCTATAGTCTGATTAGGGTTAGTAGTAAATGATCTATGATAAAGAGTATCCTTAATTTTGTTATCTGAAGCGTTATTAACAAGGAAAACATTTGCATTATATCGAAGCACATCCAGAAGCTATATTTCCATGCGTTAGTCACACCCTCACCGTAACAATTTTCGTAATATCATCATACACAATGGACTCATTGCTAGAATCCGTTGTTGTTTCATTATATATATATTCGTGTTTTGTGAAATACATCCAATACACAAGCGGGTGTAGGTCACTGAGGTATTCGCAACTGAATTTTGCGGTCTCTCCAACTAACTTGGTCTGGTTGACCGCGGCCTGAGTTAACACCGGCTTGGCGTATAGACGCTCTACGGACAAATGTTTGACTTATTAACTATTTTCAGCTCATGTAGCTAAAGGTTTATTTTCAATAGATTCTGGTTTGTATTCAAGATTACGTAAAGGATCATGTTATACGATAAAGACATATAATGCATTTTGTCTAGATAAGAAAAACATAAAATTTGCTTGAAAATAACTCCTGCCATAGCTATTAAGATAAAATACCAACTTCAAGATTATGTTAAGGATAATTGTCTGCAACCAGTTATGAACGAGTCTTCTTAATACTAATATTCATGAACATACGATATGTTAAGCCAGTAACCACCACCAAATATAGAGCCTCCACCGATTAAACGTCAGATAATGCCATATGTACATGAGACGAGAAACCTTAGTCGATGATAATGGCTTTTCGATATACGATAAATTGAAAAACACAAACTACCGCCAGAAGGCTGTCAAAGTGGATATGTTTGAGTTCTTCATAACATGATATATCGAAGCTAGAGTAGCTGTTATACGAAACTGTCCGATAGCTATGTTCTGTTCAGTGTAAAGCGACTTCCCACAACCAAAACCGTCACCTAAATCAAATTTAACCTCAATAACGTCGCCTATAGGCGCTGGGGCATCGCTGGGTCCAACCTCTGTGTCTTTCACAGAGTAGTTCGTTGGTCTGATCCAGTATAGATAAGGCTCAAGGTCTGATACAGGTGGACATGTCAATTGTACTGTCTCATTTACAAGCACGGTTACGTTTCCAGGATGCCCTTCTTTTATGTACGGCTTCGATGGATAGCGTTCTAAAGCAATACCAATTGTATCAGTTTAAAAGAATATTTTGCATATTGCTTCTTTGTGTTGCACTTTAAGATATTGTTTTTCGTTAAAAACGAACTATATATAATTCCAAGGTCGAATAATTTAGTCTAGCAATTTAAATTCTCGCTATCAAAGATAGTTTCATCCTGTGTGCTATTTAGAAACCTACACAATATTTAACATTTGAACAAACTCACCTTGTATGTGGAGTGTGTATTTGTGTTGAATGCAACCCAGTTCGTTACAAACTTTGCAAGTGTAATTTCCATTATCAGCTTTCGTGAGCTCATCCAAAGCCATGGACCATTTACCGTAAGACGGTTTGAAGTAGCTCCTAGCTATCGGCGTGCCACTATTTTTGTACCACGTTATGTTGGGCATTGGATTACCTGTAATGTTTAACGTTTTGTTATTATAGTTTCGGTAGTTTTATTGCGATCTTCTTTTGTTTAGTCTGGTTTTTAAATATAGTGTTCATAGAATGTATTCTCAAATATAATACAAGGTCAGTAGTGTGTATAAGTTTTGTTAGTGAGGTGAAGAGTATAGAGTTATTAGAATTATGACCTTCAGCAGCGCATTTGAATCTTATTGAGCTGCCAGCTGGTTTCATCTCCATGTTGAACATTTTGGACGGGTGTTTAAACTTCGGCGCATATTTCGATTTGGTGTCATCAACGTGGCCGTAGTTCAAATGTTCCCTTTCATTCCTATCGTCTAGATCGTCGTCTTTGTTATCATACTCTTTGTATTTGTTCCTAGGATCTGTTGTATTCTCTTCAATTGTATTATTATCAACTAAAGGTGCTGAATGCTGTGCCAATATTTCAGGCATAGCTCGTAAAACGTCAACATCAGACTGGTATTCTGCAATTAAATCATGCATTATAATGGCGAAACGTCAAAAACAGTCCTTAAATCCTCATAAAATCTTAATGATTTACGATTGCTACAAAAGCTTAATTGCATTATCTTGTTAAATTGCAATTTTATTGTTCGTATGTAATTTGAAAAGATGTTACTTTGAGATTTTATGTTTGATATGACTGACTACTTGAAAAATAAAACACGTGAATAAAAAGTAACTGCTTTTGGGAAGTATAAAGGCATGTTTATAAATTTATTAAAAAAAATTTACATCCGAAGTGGAAATCGTGATTCATCGTTGGAAATACAGAGTTAAATTGAAAATATGTCAACGGTTGGATGCAATAAGCTAAGCTCGCATCGGAATCCGAAGCATTAGCGGTGTTTACACATCTGGATGGCAGTAAAGACGTCGATTGAGTATAATATTAAAACAACTTAGGACAGAGTGTATGAAGGAGACAGTGACTTAGAATATAGCGGATATTGTAACTGTGGACTACGACAACGCACAAATGTAACACATACCGTCAATATTTTCCGTTCCAAGATCGGGTTTGTGTTTGATGGTAACACTCATTTCCTTCCCTTTGTCTTCTTCGTTTTGACACGTGTACACACCAGCGTCTTTTGCGCGAAACCCTTTTATTCTTAACCTGATATCGATAAAATGTAAATTATATTATTTTTCATAACCATCAGACAAACAAACATATTTTTACATATTTTTACATATATCAAAACAAGATATTTAAATCTCGTTAAACCGAAAAGCCGATGGCTATTTAAATTATAGCATTCCTTAATCCGCAAGTCAATATATCGGATTGATTGATTACTTATTGTGATTCGAATGTCTTAAATAAGACCGAGTTATTCTGATTGCATTAAATCACATTTCAGTGTGGGATGAATGGATAAATATTGATTTAAGTTGTGGCTTTACTGCTGGTGTTTTGGGATTCCTAGGTCTGATTTAAGCATTGATTTCGACGTTGAATATGCGAGTCGTGTCGTTTCGGAGAGAACTTCGGAGAATTTATATACGCCAAAAGAGCGTTTGAATGATCCAAATAAACGCTTACCAATAAATAATAGAATAATGACGACGAGAATATGTTATTTGAAAGCAATGCAAGTACATAATATTTACGGTAAAGCCGAAAATAATTTTGATCAAAATTTTCTACGTGGATAAACTAAAAGTTTGCACACCAGGTAGAGTATTATGGTACCCATCAACTGTACCCTAATGTTAAAGATAATGAGATCTAAGATTTTCGCGAGTCATTTAAATAAAACCAATATATTTTCGGATTTAGTACGCGATTTTTTATTACTTTAAAACTTCATTATAACCGTGATCACGGGTTGCTAGAAAGTAACCGAAACGTCGGAATAATGTTAATTTAAAGTAATAAAAAATCGCGTAGTAAATCCGAAAATATATTAGTTTTATGTATATAGATATTACGTTATGTGGGAATTTAAAAACCGTGTCCTCATCATATTGGTGTTAAGGATTTTGAAATATTTTCCCACTAACCACTGTTTCTGCTGCATTACTCTTTGCCTCAGCTGGTAGTCCACTGGTTTTCCATCAAAGAACCACCTGACAGCTGGCATCTGGCTCCGTGGCTTGAGCCCACAGATGAGTCGCAGCCTTTCATTTGTTGAAGCTTGTATCACAGAGTACGTATCATCTGCAAAAAAATCTGTATTATTATGTTATTTAAGATAACTAGTTATCGTTTTTTTGAAATTATTAGGTAGTTCATTTTTATAGTTTTCAGAAAAATATAAGATAACGAAGAAACCCTATTGAATACTTTAGCTATGTATAATGTTGGAAAATAGTGTTTGTTTTTTAACATTAAGGAAACGGTATAACAGGCAAGTGATAAAGAGAATTCTTAAACAATTTCTTCAAATTGAGCGTATGACGGCACCAGTTAAAAATATATATTTTCAGACGCTACACCTGAGAGCAACATATACCGACTCACATCTCGTCTGCCCGTGATCACGGTTGCTGTAAAGTAACCGAAACGTAGGGATTAT
>DVQP01003698.1:0-10485 GCA_018231745.1 Danaus eresimus
AGAATGTCATATCGCTCATCAATAATTAATTAATAAGTAATCATTACTGACATGAAAATGTTCGTGATCTTAACGATTATAATCGTTCATCTTAGATCACGTTAAATATATATACTTATACTGTAAAAGGTATGAGATATTTACAACCGATTTTATTACTTTTACATATGTATAGAATATAAAATTGTTTATCGATAATATTTAGCCAGTATTTAGCATCAAGTTTTGATAGAACACTACGGTAGTTCCTTTTTTTAATTAAATTCAATACCCAATCTGCAGGACCTTGGTCTAATTAACAACAAAACCCAAAAAAAAAAGTATTTTTTTCTTAAAAAATAATTACTAAAAACACATATGGATTACGCCGAGAAGCCGTAAATATCTGGACAACGATAATGTACACATAAACAACATAAAAAGTAAGTTAGCTTCCTCATGTTAGTTTCTATACGTGTAACATAAACACGATAACATCACACTCTTAATACAAAGCTCGAGACAATATTCGACGATTCATAACATTTTATTTCAATAATATATATAGTGACATGGACTTTTATTTTCAAATATTTTAATATTAACTTATTATTTACTAACCAAGCTTAGGATAAACAAATGTAAACACGAAACGGCTGCAATATTCATCTTTATATACGAATATATTAAAAATGTGACTGTTTTGTTTTGATTTAAATAACACATTAATTAAAAAATATATGAATTAGTAATACAAATCACCTTTAATCTTTTATAATCCAGTTAATACCTTACTGTAAATATTGGATTATAGTAATAGTATTGTTTAACAAAATATTATTAAAAAAACAATTAATGTATATATGAAATGATTTATAGGTTCCTATTATATAGCCACACATATATAAAATTTTAGGGAATTTCATAAAAAAAAACTTTTTAATTAAAATTACCTATATGTAATTTTCTGTCATAATTAATTCAAAATTTAATAAAACAATATTATTTAGTAAAAGTATTCACTGTATGACATTTTATTTTTACTTCATACTTATATTTTATACTGTCATTGTTATAAAAAATTAGGTTTTTAATAAAATGTTAATTTATTTATCAAACGTTGCTATCCTGAATGCTGTTGACCGTGGCCTTGACTATAAAATGGGTCACTTCCCAAACAGTAATACGTTGTGTTTTAATTATATTAAAATAATCACAATCTTTAACGACCAACGTATTAAAGCTACGAACGTTATGAAATAAATTATGAATATATTAATTTTAAATATAATATTTTTTATCAATCTGTTAATAATTATCATACATTACATGTCATAATTAAAGAAAACTTTTTATATATTTTTTGATATTAAAAAATATTGTCATGAAAACTGTTCGTAACGAGACTTGTTTAAAGGTTCACCTAAATAATTTAATAGAAAATTTCATTTCATCATTTCCAACAAATATACATGTCTCTATTGACGTTTTAAATCTTAATTGTTTTATTTTATGTCATTAATTTTTTTTTCATTTATTATAAACATAAAAATAGGTTCATCAAACATGATTTTTTATATAAGTAAGTTCCTATTGCTAAATGTCAACACAGAAAGTATTATTTACAACAAACGTTATCATAGTCCAGTTATATAATATAAGTAAAATAGTTTCTTTAAAGTTCGTATTCTCCATTAGAATATATTCATCAAGCTGTATACCCGCATCGACAGACTAGACTTCGCTGGTGTCGACACAACACTGCAGACAACCAGCGAGACACTAGACACTTGACACGGTCCTCTAGCCGGAACGGGATTTGTCGTGATTTCTCCACATATATGGCAAGAGTAGGTACCCGAAAAAATACATAATGTAGAGTAGGCGTCACATGTGATGGTGTCGATGTGTGTCTCGTGTGTGTGTGTATGTGTGTGGTGTGTGTGTGTGGTCGCGGGCGTGTGTGCGCAGGGCGGGGCTGAGGGCGGGACCGCGCCGGCCGCGCCACTCGCACTCGCACTCGCCTCGCACCGGTCTCGGAGCGAACCGGGTCGTCAGCGGAGTAACGCGCTCGCCGCTCAGCTCATTCCGCGCTCGCGAGCCGTCCGCGTAGCACGTCCGCGTCACTCTGTCCCGGGACACGACACCGAGAGACAGACCGACCGACCGCCCGCCGCGGCCAGCCGACCGTCTACCGCCGTCGAGTGCTCTGTGCAGTGATAGCGAACTTTAACGTTTTGAGTGATGACAACGAGCTTCGGAGACATCTGAGAGAAAGGGTCGGCGTGCAGGGCGGCGCGAGAACGCGCAAGCGCCCGCGGCCACGAGTCGCCGCGACCCGCACACGCGTCCACAACGGCCAGTGGCCAGCGGCCACCCTCAAGATTGCCATGGACGACAAACAGCCCGCTGGTGAGGAGCACTACAGCCTGCGCTGGAACAACCACCAGGCACATCTGCTTCGCTCCTTCGAGGCACTGCTGCACGCGGAGACACTGGTGGATGTCACCCTCGTGTGCGCCGAGAGGAGAGTGCGCGCCCACAAGGTGCTGTTAGGAGCGTGCAGCCCACTCTTCAGGAGGATATTCAGCGAGAACCCGTGCAAACACCCGGTGATCGTGCTCAAAGACTTTCAAGGATGGGAGGTGCAAGCGGTCGTAGACTTCATGTACCGCGGAGAGGTGTCGGTGGCGCAGGAGCAGCTGGAGACGGTAATCCGCGCGGGAGAGTCACTGCAGGTCCGCGGTCTGGCTGACCAGGAGGCTGCCGAGTGCGGGGAGTCGGAAAGGTCGCCGGTCGGCAGCCCTCCGACTGGGACAGCGGCCGCATCACCGCCCGCGAGCCCGCATAGCCCTCAACCTCGCCGCAAGCAGGCCCGCCCGAGAAGACGCTCCGGGGAGTCTGATACGCCGGAGAACCTGTCCATGAGACGATCACCGGGCGGCCTCAAGGCGGTGCGACTCGCCCGCGGTCGGTCTCCACACAAGCAGGAGCCCGAGGAGCCGGAGACTGAGGCCCCGCCGCCGCCACGTATGTTCCAGCCGCACCAAGACATGTTCCCACCGGTGCCGCCGCCCGCTGTATCAGCCCTGTCTCTCACACCACCTCACAGTAAGTACCTCGTCACAACAAACATTCCACTCAACAAATCATATGACCTAGAATATATAAATAGGCTTTCCAGCAAAAGACTGATACTCAAATATCATCTAAGTATCAATTACCCTAGCTAATTACAATATATTAAATATAATGTTAATAAATTATCGACCAATCCATTAAAAGTTACAGTTAATTTTTAAACGTTAGGAGGGTAACATCAAAATGTTTGGATTAATATTAACGTCTAATAAAAAAGTTAAGGTCGCCAATAACAATGTCGTTGTGGATGAACAATTACCGAATAAATAAAATAATTACACAACAAAAAAATGTCCTCACCAGCTCAGTGTCAAATAAATATTATTTATAGAAATACTGTGGATAAGCTTAAAAATGATATCGGTTGATTTGCTGATCATAAACTGATGTTCCTCAATACATCATAATTAATGTACATTTATCGCCATGTCAAATCTCGTGTAGTTTTAATGAATCGATTAGTGATCTGCGGAGTGTTAAGCGGAACCTTTCACAGATAAATTAAGATCACCCATTCATATGTCGATTTGTTATCTGTGATGTCCGAAGAGGTTTTAGCTTTATATGGTCTATTAAGTTCGCATGTCGCATGTCGCATCTCGCGGGGTTAGGGGACGGGGGACGGTGTAAAATATAAATCCGAACGGCTTACTACACTATACTATACTTCGCATGCATACCATAATCTTGTGTCAGAATAAATTTTACTCTTCGATAATTACCGAGCTCTTCTTACTCGCATGAAAGAGGAAGCAATCAGGGCAGTCTTGTTTTACGAGCCCTTTTCGATTTCTAAACGTGTTTATTGAGGAAGTGACAGTAATTGTTGATCCTTGCATTCACTGCGCGCGTAAATTTATGTTAACAATGCAATTGTAATGTCATGTTAATGTAATTTTTAGTTGTTTGTTATTTATATAGAAATGTATAAATATAAAATTAACAACCTGTTTTATTATTCCAATGAAGGTTTATAATTATATTTTTTTCCTTTGAGAAATGTTATATTTTATTAAGTTTTATTGGATGTCTACACGCACTTTGTTAGTAACGTATTTTTACTTGTTAAAATATTTTGGATGCCATCAAATATTGTGCCTTAAAATAAAATTCGACACTACAAATTATTCGGTCCGCGTTTCATTAGAGTTATATTTATTTGTACATGTGGGGTTTTTGATTGCGTAATAATAGTCGCGTCATAATGAAGGGTTGCATGTTCTTACCCCGACATGCGTGGGGAAGCTAAATACATCGGGACAAGGGGAGTTTCTGAACGTTTCCGCACTTGTCATTTCGCTGCGGATTCGAATTTTGAAATTGGCTTTAAGAAACAGGTTCTAAATTCAAACAATGAAACTTAAAAGTGCTTATTTACCGTTTTAGGGCTTTTTCTCGTAAATTCTAGTTAATAATTATAACTGTAAGTTTTATTTCCAGTTCGTGTGCGATGAGGTTTATTATATTTAACGTTGGAGCGTAAACCTAATGAAGGGTTGCCGCTCTGTTAGCAATCTCGGCCTTCCTGATTTTGTATACATAGGATTCATCAAGTAGATAATTTTATAATATGTCTGTTTAACTCTTCACATGTTATTTTGTTATAAACATTATTTTCATAATGGCCATACAACTTAGACAGTTCATACAGTTGCAGTTCGTATAATAGGTATTTTTTTTGAGGAATATAACCAGACTATCTAAGACAATATCGTTTCTTTTATTGATAAATTCACTTTATTGTTTCATCTAACATAATAAAGCGTCGATAATGTTTCCATAAAATATACAACAATACTAGGCGGCACATTATTGTAATGGCTGTAATAAATACACACGCAAGGTGAAGCCATCGGGTACATGACCTTCAAGGGTGGCAGAAAAACATACGACATTGGCACGAACTGCGCACACGCAAGGGTGACTAGGGCGACGATAAAAAACTTATCATTACATTACAAAAAAATTAAACGTTATAATTTTATGAAGTAAAAAAAACTAATATTACGATACCATAATCCATAATATAAAACCTAAATGCAAGTATCTAAAAGGATTTCTTATTATTAATTTTCATTAAACATTTAAGAGAAACAAAACAAAAAAATAGAATAAGGCTGCCATTGTTCATAAATGAGTCGAATTGGGATCCATGCAATACAAATCTCATTATATTATAGTGTCCGTGAATCTTTGAAACAATGTTCACCCAGTCGGATGGCAGGCTCCCGCGCATTTACATTCAATCGGCACCACAGTGACCTACTTGTACAAATTGTTTCAAACTCTCTTATAAAGAGGATATTAAATATATGTACACAGACCTATTTTTCCAAAAAACTATATGTAAAACGGTATAGTACACATATCGCACTTCTTGACAAGACGCATTTAAAGAATATCTACACATTCTGGCTATAAAAAAAAATATGCAGATATTCCTTTTCGGCAGAAATTTTTATTTAACCTCTTATTTGAATATATTTCGGTAATTAACAATTGTAAGGGCTGTATACATAAGATTTCTGTAAATTGAATTGACTAATAAGACATTTCTTTAATACCTTGCCGATAGCTGTGCGCTTGCGCAACCTCATGCACGATTCAAATTGTGTCCGCTTTAATTGTTTTGTTATAATACAGTTACATTCTAATTCAATGTTATTTGATAGTTAAATGTTATATTATATAAATACAACGGCCAATGAATTAATGTTGTTCAAGAAAAAAAAAACACGTACAAAGAATCTTTCCATGTATATGTAGAATTTAATTGTCTATTAGCAGCATCTTTACATCGGCACTAATTGCCTGCATTGTGTTAACTTTCCGTTTTTTGCGGCGCCTACTTCACTCGCCTGCATGAGAATAATACAAGAATAAAACTTCAGTAACGCAATATGTACTAGCATCATACTCACGATACCAATGACGTTAATCGACATGTAAAAATACTATTGATGTAATCTTCATAAAATCTAAGACATATCTCTCTTACTATGTAAGATCAGTTGTAAAATGTTGGAACGAAAGTCGATACCGATCGATACGCTATCGCTAAACGAGATATCGAATAACTTAAATAAGCCCCGATCACATAGGAAGTTGTAGGTGTTTATTACGGTAGTGTACGATAATTTATTGTGAATTTCTATCTGCTATTTATTTAACAAGTGACTCGTGAAAGGAATGCAACGTGTACTCGCCTCGTAGTCAAAGTACCCATTCGGTTTTAGAGCTATATAATATAACTCGAGCCAGGTTAATTGAAAACTTTGTCAGTTTCATACACAATGTGGATTAAATAAGAATTGCTAAACACAAAACGGGAATAATTTGCTCGAATGTAAACGCTTACGGCTTACAGAACGCGGATTCTCACTATCACAATCATAATAATAACTTAAATTGTCGCTGTGACATTAAATTTCGCTTATGTATTACTATTTTGTAATGTGAGAATGTGTTTAAATTCGTATTACACACTATTATAGTGTTTTGGACGTTTAAAGCCAGCTAATGTCATTTGATTGGACGAAAATGCGCGTGCGCATGCTCCCTTACCAGCTAGCAGTAAATTATGCTGTTTACGAGCGACTCTTGTTATCAATAATATAACAGCAGAGAAAGGAACCTTAATATCTATTTTAATACGGACAGAAGATTTAAGAAGCAGTAGAACGGCGGTTATATGTAAATAGAGAAATTTACATTACACGCTTAGATTTGGACCGATCCAATAGAGAACAGTTAGATGAGATTCCCATCACGCGACCGGAACTGGTCACACATTACATTATATTTTATACGAATTTAATATCAAAGCGATTCTCGCTCCATTGTCTGAACATCGCCATGTGAAAAACATGTCCGATACATAACATTTTTTTCTCGTCCGCGATAAAGAGCCGCCGACAGAGGTTACCAGATTGATGTGCCGCGGTCGTGTCCACCCGCTGAGAGCGTCTGATACTAATTAATATTCCATAATCCATTCATCTTTAGCGGACGTAAGTTCCCTTTCACCGGTTTATTACTTGGATGCAACAGTAGCCGTGTCGTTCGACCAAATTGATTTCTCCGTAAAAATTGAATGGATACTATTTTATAAATAAGATCACGAGTCCACCGCGGGCTATGACCGAAAATAGATCTCGACTTTAGATAAACAGAAAAAAAAATCCATGAAAACTACATGTCATGCAACCACGTGTGTTGGACAATTGTACAGCCGACGTGGGAACAGAAGAGATTGACGAACTTTAGAAAGCAATTAAAATAAATGCAAACGAAAGCTTAGAAAATAATTAAAATACATTACATAGGATTTGAACTTTATATAAAATGTACTCATATTGAACGAACTCTCATTTCTCTTATTAAATACTTCTAACAAAACCTTATAATGCTGAAAATCAGAATAAAATAAAAAAAATCTATCAAACCTAGACTATAATATTGAGTGGCATCGAGAGACTTTATTATTTAATCTTCTTTCTTACCAGGCTGAATAAGCAGAACCTGTAACAAAGGGTAGCGATAATTGTACCTTAAGGAACATTATTGTTTTGTATGATTTTTATTAGACCAATTAAATCAAGGCAAAAAAAACACAAAGAGTTTCTTTTATTGAAATCGTGACAGATAAGCCTTTATAGTCTGAAAAAAATATTTAATTCCTTCATCTTTGTAAAGATATTAAATAAAAAAAGCTCTAACTACAAACAACGGAACTACAGCATAAAGTTAATAGCAACTATCTTCATAACAGTTTTAAAATCGTTATCCCGGACATGAAAACTGCACCTACTTATGTGGTATAGCAAAAGAGGGAACATTCAGTTTTTACGATCGCAAAAAGCGGACCAAGACATCGAAATCAGCTTACGTCAGTTACAAAACTTTTGACAACACAAAGCGCGGGAAACCACAGCCACGACCACATTAGAACAAATGCTACTTATACGTATTATAAATTAAATAGGTACGTCATTGTCATAACAATATCATTTTGAGTTAAACATGAGACAACACAATTAGTAAACATAACCGACCACAAATAGCTCGGACGTATCGAAAACATTACGGATTCATTCATACATAAATGCTCTCAAAAAACCTTCAGCTTACATACCAGGAACCGCTCCGATGTCATCTCGTTCCTAGTAATTCCATTATAAATGATACACCGGGCACTTATGATTCAACATGACTCACTAGCGCCGGAGCAAATCACTTTTGTGGCCAACCACACACGTAAACAGCAATTTGGAATCAATCTAAACTTTTTGTGCTCCACTATCAATAGGCGCTCGATTCAAACGTGTGTAGGGGCGACAATGAACGTTCCAAATTTAAATTTATATGATGCTTCAATGTTTTTTTTTTTCAGAAAACTAATATAGTCACTGGTTGTAATTTTCTTTTTTTTTTAATAAATATTACCTACATACAGATCATGTTGATAGCTATAAAATTTATATGAAACAAATTTAAAAATGTAAACCTAAGTGTTATAATACGAGTTCAAATATTAATAATCATTAATTAGATCTCGTTTGGTCAGCCCTGTATTATTTTGTATTGCGACATTTTTTGTTAATGAAAGCGTAATTACAATGTAATGTGTATTGTCATAACAAAAGGCGGTTAATGTATAATTATACGTCACTCTCTATTTGATGATGACGTAATGCGTGATAAGTGACCACATTTGTATTTGGTACACACGTAACCACATTAATGTATAGTTGCGACATACATCAAAGTAAGCATAGATGTCAAAGACACTTTCATGTGAAGGGTCCCGAACCCTGGGGAAGATTTAAATTTTAGCATTCTTGATACACTTCACTTGAAATTTATTCAAATAATCAGATACTTGTTTTTTTTTTCAAGTAAAACACTTTTAATATCAAACCTAAAAATATTTTTTATTAATAAATCCATTATATTTTTTTTTACAATTCGAAAAGCATGTAAGATTAGATTTTGGTCATGTCCAGCAAACTAAATACAAAAATTGATTGCATAGTGTCATTCGCAAAATTTTAATCACAGATACTGTTATTCTAATTTCACACATCCAAATCTTCCATTTTATTTACGCAGAGAAAGTAACCGATTTATTCAACGTAATAGCGTATCGATTTTTATTTATTCGTATTCGTTGGCATTTAAATCGATTCTGAACCGCAATCGTTTTGAATCTTCTACATGATAACATACGTAACGGAAGTTGGCGATTGTTTCGACCACATTGAAAAAATATATGAGATGTATCAGGAAATACTGTATACTACATTATAAGAATATACATAAATCCTTATATACTTTATATGTAATGGAATGAAATATTAAATTTAACTAAATGAAAATTTCAGCCGAGTTAAATTTGAAAATTTTAAATCTTAATTAATTCGGAATACGGACCTCCGAATAATGTCATGGAACGTCAGCAGTTTTTTAACAATGGCCGGTTTTCGTCTCAACAATAAATCGGCCATCGAAAAGTTAGATATTAAACCTCTTTGTAGGGCATAGACAATCGAGACAAAGACAATGGCTCACACGGAACGTATGGAAAGTAACGAAAACAGATTACAAAAGCTCAGAATCAAATTGGTTGAATAAAAATTATCACAGCTACAATTCATTTGTATGAACTCTCCCAGGCTTCGGGCTCCGTGTGTGATTCGGCTAATGTGAGCTTGTTAATTCAGGGATGTGTTTAATTATTATTTTTTATAATTATTATTTACATTTTACTCATTTAAATGATTATTAATTAGTGTTTAATTTTATTTTTCATGTATTTTTATAAGTAATTATTTTGCAATTTTACAGCTGATTTAACATTTTATAAATAACGCCAACTTGAACCTTCCGTGTAATGTAACTTATGTGCAAAACTAAATTTATATCTAGATATGAAGTGGTCTGAACCCGTTACTGCTTCTCGGAGGAGCAGATCGTTATCATGAATTAGAATATTAATAACGTTCACATAAGACTGCATTATGGAAAATATGTTTAACATTAGGTATTTTACGGACCCACTTGAATTATTTGACTTTATAATCAAATGGTACGGTAGAAAAATGTTTCGACAGCCCTATTGATCGCTTTAAGGTGCCTTAATTTAAAAAGCGTGTAAGTATTGTTATTAAGAAAGCAATCAAATAATGTTACAATAATTGTTTTAAGTAAATTTCAAACCAGTTGAGACGCCATACATTCGGAGCAGAAGTAAAAGTTATTGCTGTAATAAATCACATCTATAATAAAGCAGGATACATTTGATATATATTTTTAATACAAATAACAAATAACTGTATTTTACATCGAAACCAGATTTCGGTATTA
>DVQP01003699.1:0-10482 GCA_018231745.1 Danaus eresimus
TCACAAAAAGTTGTTAAAGAAAAAAGACAGCTAACCATTCATCTACATTTATAACTTTGACTAGCTTGTGCGCTCACAGCCCAACTGCCTTACCATTTTTATGTCTTACGCAGAGATTATAACTTTGTCTAAAGGTCTGGAAATAACTCTCTTAGCATTTAGCACCTTTTAAATGTGTAATATTCTGGCAATGTTCTTTATTTCCGCATCATTCTTTAAATTCATCCATGTTTCTCGCTTTGATCAGGCTATATCTTTCTCTTTGTTCTTGCTTTTTAATGTCTGGTATAGATTTAGTGGATTGTAGCTTTTTATGTATATATTGCATATTTGCATATTTTATGTCTTTATTGCAGAAATATCTTTAATTTACATTTTTCTTCCATTCTATATATGTTTTTTAACTTTTTGTCCCCTCAATACATATTTTTATGTTACTTTAGTCTAATCAGCGAAATTGAAGCTTGATATTGATAGATCAGAGACACCCAAATCTTTTTGTGATGGTTTTATGAAAACAAGTGAAAATTACGAAACCAATATCTTTGTAAATTATATTGTCCTAATTTTTCGATTCAATTAATTTTCTTATAAAATCCCTTTAATCTATGTAGTAAATATTTTAGCTAACAATAAAATAAAAAATCAAAATACGAACCTTCATAATGCAAGGAAAGGATAGTAGTGCAAAGTCGTTTTATGTCCTTAACTTCCGCACTGATAGCCTCGCATCGGATACAAATTAAAATGATCACAAAAAGATCCACGGCAGTCAGGAAAGTTAGAATCATAAAGACAGTCCACTGTATAATCTAGAAGAACCACATTATTCTTATGTTATGAATAAGACCTAAGAGTCTAGATAATAGCTTATAAAGGAAAACTATTTCCGTGAAATGTATACCCACGCTATATTGCATCAATAATAATAGATATTCGAAAGCCGATATGGCCATTACCACAAATTTGAAACAAAACAGTAAAATCTGAAACATAAATAATTGTTGCAGCTATAATGCATACATTTTAGATGGTAGGTATCACTTCATAGATGATAGATTTTATATAATCACCTGCCATCTGTACAATTCTTGAAATTGGATATGTGTTTTAAATATGTCTTTCAAATATTCATCAATTTGACTGGTGCTACAATCGTGTAAACTTGCCACGAGATAGCGCATGTTTCTTTTAGTAGGGCTGCAAAACTTAGAATTCCTTTCTTTTTTATAAGGTGTGCCTTTGAGGTGATTCCTTATTATTGCATTTATGAAGCGGAACCGAATATAGAAATATATTATAATATTTGAACAAAACATCAGTTCTATCAAGCTAGTTAGTTGACAGAAAAAGAGACAAGAAAAGCTAAGAAATAAATCGATACTGTATATGTACACCACAAAAAAAACAATTAAGCTCATAACAATTACAAAAAGTACGGAACAAAGATTAACATTGTATAAATAATTATTGCAGGGATTATTTTCGCCAATTTTAAATTTCCGATCAATTTTTTGAGTCTTAATGTAGAATTTTACATTTCTCTCATTATTCCAAAATCTTACATGGATTATATTCAAAGCGTATATAAGTAAATTGAAGACCGAAAACAGGACGTTTATATTATATATGATTGGATACCCATAAAGTTTTGAGACGTAATAACAAATGAAGTATAGTTGCAAAACTGCGACCAGGATTAAAATTACGACTGTATAAGCTTTTTGGCCCCATGTCGGTGGTGTAACAAATCTATCTCTTGCATCAATTCTACAGGACCCAGCAATTAATTGATAAAAACGAAAAGGAGCAAACAATTTTAAATGGCCCTCGTCGAAAAGCTCGTCTGACAAGTATTCTGTTTTCATGATTTTTTTTTATTTGTAATTAATTAGTCCATGAAGGTAACTCAAATTTATACATCCAGTTGTAGTAGAATGGTTACAAACTTATGTGATGATACTGAAATTGAAATCCTAAATATTAAACTACGAGGGGTATATTGTAGTTATAATGGTCTGAATAACGTTCAAAGTATCATGCAAATTAGAGAAAGATTTCTGTTAGTCTTTCACCGTGTTTTAACTGAAAAAAAATTGGTTTGTATTTATTTAAGTAAAAACATTTCTTATTGTTTAGGTATACTTAATTAGAATATTATATTTCTCTTTCTTGGTTGAGAATATCGGTATAAAAATATAACTTACCTACACTTGTAACAAATATATGTAATAAATTTATCTATAATTTTTATATTGGTATTTCCGACATATCTAAAAAGAAGGCAAGCTACACATAAATATATGTTAAAATGATCACTTTTTCTATGACAGCGTTATAAGGTCCATTAAGTTGATTAAATTCTAACATAAATCTAATATTGTAAGTTGTGTTCTACTTTAAATTATGATAACCAATACTTTACGATGAAATTATATAGACTACTACATTAATCTACTATATCGGTGCAGGACCGACGTGATCACAAAATAATATCCTTCTTACAACATGATATTTTATTACTTTATTCTGTACAACTTACAAACTAAATATAAACAACTACCATATTCCTAAATACAATCAAGACTGCCGTTGCTTAAATGATGATAAAAAAGCCATCTATATTGGTAGGCGGCCAAGGCCACAGACCACTGTATTCAAATGAAAAATACCCCTATCACAAAGCTTCTTTTAACTACACAGTCAGTTCCAAGTCATCCTCTTATATGATACTAATATAAATTTGAACGTTTTTGTATATTCTTGATCTGATTCTATCCATTTTCGTCGCCTAACACATACATCCCTATATTCGCTATTTCGTGTGGTCACGGTCACACCGCAAGACCTCAAGACAAAATAAGCGCATTCTGCATGCATCCAGAGCGGTACGCTATTCATTAAAAAGTTATTGGCGGTAGATGACAAATAATAAAAGTTAAAACCAACATTTTCATTTCGTCTGCTCGTGATCATGTAGCTGCAAAGTACCCGAAACGTATGAAGTATAAAGTTTTAAAATAATAAAAAAATGAGGAATATATACAAAAAACTTAATTTTATTTATTTTATTGTTTTCGATATATAGAAGTTTGGGCTATTTGCAAAACTCTTGTTTAAAGACAACATTCTTTTAAAAGGTTTTTCTTTTCTTAAACATAATATACTAAATATGTACACATAAGTAATATTTTTTCGTAATTTTATTTCAGCAATTATCAATTTACAAAACTTACATTAACATATGAGTGTCACTATACCTACTTTGTCTTGGGTATGTGACATGAGTGCGTATTGTTATTTTACAGTTATATTTTCTCAAAATATGAAATAGCTTTGACTTTGTAGATGTAGAGGCTGGCTATATTTGGTTTACTAAAATACACTCATCAGTGGTTTTTGTTAACACTTTCTGCCGATTTTTAGTCCAAGGGCCTTTTGAGCAGAACGCAAATGACCATTACAGGGGGGGTGATTATAGGATATCCCACTGCATACAATCTTCTGGCTGGAGAGCTACAAGAGAAGATATTCGCTGTCCATGTACCATCACTAAGTTGAAGCCCAGGTCAAAGGCATAGGTAAGGCCCGAAGCAGTTAAGATATTTAGTTCACTAAGCTCTGATTCGACGGTGGGAAAAAGAGCTGCTATCCCTCGCCGCTGGGTTTATGAAGTTGGAGACTATTCGCTCACACCTCGATTATTGGATAACCCGAAGAACCGAAACATTGACGTTTCGTTTTGTGCAAGTTACTGGGCGTCGAAGCTTCGGTGGGAATCCGCACAAGATCCCTAGAAGGGAGGCGACCCAAGCCTGTTATCACTGTGACGATCCGATGGACACAGCTCCTCACACGCTGGATGTCGTTATGCCCTTTATGGTGTATGCATATATATATTTTTTCAAAATTTTTATTGTACAAGACATAACTACTCTTGCTTATATACAACTTGTATATATTATGATTTCTGAGACTAATATGAAGAAACTTCAGTTCCTCACTAAAATAAAACATTGTGTAACTCAATGTAAGTATTTAAAATGTAATAGTAAATTATTCCTACATCAACTTTGTTATCAATTATTTCTCAGTGCTTCGGAATATAATTCCATCAATGGAATGTTCTATTAGGAAAACGAGTGATTCCAAAAAGTAAATTAATGCATTTGGAAAATATAATTTTTTTATCATACTAAAACATTTTGTGAAATATCTTTTCAATTTATTATTTGCATACCCCTTTATGAATTTAATAGATAAAATTGTAAGATGCTTAAATGATGACAAGGTTGTAATGTAAATACATAAAATAATATGGAAATAAGGAAGGAAGGAAAGGAAGACACTCTATACTTTCTGATTTAATTTTCTATTTATGCATACTAATCTAATAACTACTATACATAATATTTGATATCATTATATATATGTTATATGAAAAACGACATTAACACCCAGAAAACATTTCAGATGCAAACAACATCCCAATATTCAACAAAAACTATAACTACCCAACAATAAAGTAACACATTTAATAAGCAAAGCGTAAATTTTCAGAGTATCCCAGTTTCTCCAAGGCTGGGTTGCAAGCAAAGTTAATCATGGGAGGTGGACCGCACATAAGGGTCATGACATCATCAGCAGGAGAGAAGAGATTGTCCTTAATCATATGCTCATTTATAAACCCTGTACTGTACTTCCAATCTGAAAAATGTAATCAATATTTACTAATAGTAGTAGTAGTAATAGTAACAAAAAAAAAGATTATACATTTTAATGGTCACAATAATAATAATACAATATTTTTTAAATAATCTCTAATCAAAGACTTAACATGTATACTAGACTAATGTATAAATATAAATATTTAAACACAGAACATTCTCTTGTAAGATTAGTAAAGAACACAGATTTAACAATTTGTAAAGCAGATTTTAAATAATAAATTTTACAGTTACTACCTTTTTCAGCTCTATCAATAGTGTACCACAGTTTGAACTGATCTGGATATTCACTTTGATACTTCTCCAATTCCGGTCTCACTAATATATCTTGTTCAGTTTGGTTAGCATACAACAGTCTTAGTTGGGTATTGTCATTGTCATCTTTACATATCTGTCGGATCAGTTGTAGCATTGGAGTAATGCCAGTACCACCTGAAATACATTACAATAGTAACCAATCAGATAAGGTGATTATTCACAAATACAGATAAAGATTATTAAGGATAAATACCTAAATTTTGAAACTAAAAATAGCAGACTAATTAAATTTATCTATATGAATTTATTTTAAGAAAAAACAATTAAGTAGATCTTTGTGAGTTCTTATCTCTTTAAATATAGTATAGATTTTTAGATTTCTTTTTTAAAATACAAAAATCGTATATATGTATTTATATTTACTATAGCACAAAAAGCCCTAGTGTTAAGCATTAATTAAAAAATAAAGGATATTAATTAATGGGTGCATATAAAATCATTACCAAAATTAATGTTTTGTAATTATTAGTTGAAACCCAGGTGGCACCTTGGATTGATAAAAAGGAACAATGTTTACCGGCAATCATATTCAGTTTCGTCACAACAATTTTGACTGGTGGATCTTTTCTTAGTTTCTTTATTAATAATGTTCCATTGCCAGCATATTGCAGTCTTCCTGAGGGTCCCCTTACATCAATTGTGTCACCGATTTTCATATTTTCCAGATATTGTGACATTTTACCACCTTCCGGGAATTTTGGGTGAACATTCTTGAAGTAAACCTGTAGATGAAACAAATCAATATTAAATCTTATCTTGAATTTACAAGAATACTCTGAAAGAATACTCTGTATTTTTGTATAAATTTACTTAATATGTATGTGTGTTAATCTACATTCAGTATTTTAAAACAATAATTTATATAATCTTTGGAACTAGTATTTGTAATTTTTATTGTTATAGTAGTAGTATTAAAAAGATATTGTATGTTTAAAACATACGAAAAAATCATTTTCCTTTAAAAATTCTTAAACATTTTCATATTTCATTGATTTTACCTTTTATTTTATTTTTTTTTATCATGCAAAGACAATATAAATTCAATTGTTTGCCACATGCAATTATTTTATTTTAAAGGTCAGTTTAAAGTGACGTTATGGACCAAAACCAAGTCATAAAAATAAAATTAATTTATGAAATATGTGTTTGTTTTAATTTGTAACTAAAAGCAGGTTATTTTAATTCTGTCATACAATTTTAACTATGTGAGTTACCTTGACAACAAGATCGACATAGCCTCTTTCATCATCACTAGACACTGGAGTGTATGACCTTATAATGAGGTCATCATCAATTCTTACTGACAAATGAATGTGTTGTCCAACTGGCAGGCCTGTAAATATTTCAATTATTATTATACAATATTTAATTAAACATAGTATTTAAAGTGATGGCAATACTATTGTTTACCTTATTATATTTTAGATAAAATAATTATAAGATAAACAATATAATTCTCTCTAGTCATAGAAATTGAGTGGAAGACCATTTTGTCAATAAGATTGCCTTTTGTATCACCTAATTTCTAACATTGTTACAAATGTTTCTGTAACCTTGTTTTTTTTATTTTAATGTGTTATTGTATGCAATAAAGGAAACATAATAACAATTTATTTATATTCCGCATGAAGCCTATTAGTACTTAGAAAGTATTTATTTACCGAATAGTAGTCAAAAATAAAAAAATGAGGGTTTAATCTAAACATTGTAGTTGTTGGTTCTGTTAAACTACAACAGAGAAAATAAATAACAAAAGCATTTTCTGTTCAGTTACAAATAAAAAAAAAATGAGAATAAACTTATAAAATCAGTCACGTAGAAACCAACACCACCAGACTAGTGTTGTATTTGCCATATTACATAAGCAAGATTAATAATATAAGCAATTATGATAATTATCATTGCATATCACTCTCAGCGTACTGATAACAGTCCTCATAAATTATTCTATAAAATAGAACTCTAGTAATGAAGTTATCATAACAATCTAAGCTTCACCATTAAAAACACTTACCTAGAACATGCTCAGGGGTTGGAAGTCCAAGTCTAAACCTTCTGGTATCATGACTTATAACCTCTTTTTCAATTAATGGCAATGGGTACTTGGTGTTAGGGTCAACCAATGTTACAAGTTTCTTTTTGCTCTTTGAGCTCGACTTTCTACCCCAAACATAGTTTGATACAACTGCTGTGATAACAACAACAGATCCAATTCCAATAACTACTGGAAAAACCTGTATTATAGAAATGTTTAAGTACTTTGAAATAAATGTTTAAAAACACAGATATTTACTTGTCGGTATAATAGACTATCATGAGTTGATACAGGGTTAAATCAAGGTCATTATCATTTAGAATTTCGAGTTTTCGTGAAGGATAAAACTTTGAAAAGATATAAGTAACACATCTGAAATTTTTATAAATATAATGAATGATTTTAATAAATGGAAATTTGAAAATTTTCGTAAAAAAATATTATCATAGTGAGACCATACCATAGGTTTCTTGAATAGGTCATAAAATGCTTCCAGGTTATTCATGTTTTAGCCACTACACTGATAGATATACAAATACAAAATATATGTCAAAATTTCATCGAGTTCAAAAATAGGCAAAATATTTCAACAGTAGATGTTAATTTCTATTTTATTAAATACGTACTTAATAAAAGTTATCAACAAAACAATACGTTCTAAGAGTACCAAACGAGAAACACTAAACTAGTTACTAGGCCAAAATATAAACAGTCATTACGCACATTAACTATAACATTTAACTGCACAATACATCAAAAAATCTTTCTTAACGTGTTTCGCTATCAAATTATTGCGTCACACTACGATAATTATTCAATTAAAATCTATATCCATCGAAACATATTTACTAACCTACAACCACAACTTACAATTTTTGGATTAAAGGTTATGCCGGAAATCATTTTGATTAATTCGCAGTGTTTCGATGCAATAATCTTCTGATTTTTTAAATCCAGAATAGTGAAGAATTACACGTAAGTTGTTTTTCTTGGTTTCCAATGTTACAACAAACTAGCGCGAAATTATAAAATTCAAATTTTTACTCTATAGTCTGTCGGAATATTACACAATACACAATAAATAAATGTATGTTGGCGAGAGATGGAATTTATTTTAGTTTTGGCGACTAGAATAGAACAGCTGAAGATGATTTTACCGCTGAATAATTAAAAAAATACTAAAATAACTAACTTCATAATTATTAGGAAATTTTACAAAGTAACGATATGGAAAAAATTATGCTACTAGATAATTATCTTTCTAACTGTTAATTAATTTTAATGAAATGCTACGTTTAAGACTTGACTTATAAAATTATTTAAATACAAAAATATGTTTGTTGTATTTATCAATAATGTACTTATTATTTAACATATTTGTTTCAGTTTACATTATTGTAGGTTGTGACTAGTGAATTGTGAAGATTTAATATCGGTAATTTCGCCAGCAACTGACAAGTGTTATTAATACCTATTAACTCTGAAGTAATGATTTTAATTAAATTCGTTTGATTTTTTCTGTCATTTAAAATTTGCCTCTTATGTTTTTTTTTGTTAGGTAGTGTCGTGACGACAATTTTTTCTGTATCGTCAGTCGTTATTTTATCGTCAAGGTCTAAGGAACACCTCTGGGAAGCCTCTTGTATACCGAAAGGTTTGGGGACGGGGAGTACACGATCGCTTTTACAACTTTTATGACCAATGTCTTGAAATATTTCTTTGATATAGTCTTGAAGTGTTTTGTTATCGTAGGGAGTTGAAGATCCCTTTGGCGATTGAAGTTTCTAACGTACCAGGGTGCGCCTGTAGCATACATGAATTTATTTTGCAGCGCTTGCTGTTTGTTTATTGTTAAATGACAGTCGTTGTCGAAACACACACTTGCGTATGACATTGCAGGAAGTATGGTCTTGGTATAGGTCTTGTAAAGTGTGGCCTTATTTTTAACACATTTTATTTTTCTTGCAGAATGTGGGGGTAAAGGTAAATCGAGAAATAGGTTGCCTTGTTTCTGATTGTCTGGATACATTTCCACATGGGTGGAAGGTGACATAGTTATCTAAGGTGACCCCTAGATATTTGGCTCGTTTTAGCTGAGGGATGGGACTTTCGTATAATTTAATTCTTTGAAGTGGAATGCTACGAATGGAATGAATATAGCTGTTTCTGCTAAAGACGACTACAGTCCTGTTCTTGGTACCCATGTCTATCCTCCGTCGGCTAAACCATGGAATAAAAACGTTGGCCGTTTCTCCAAGGTGGGGGATGACGAAGGCTAAGGATCTGTATGAAGTATTTACTGAGCTGTCGTCCGCGAATAGGGCTAGATGAGTTGATATTTTTTGTACTTAAATGTCGCTCGTGAATAACGAGTACAGAAATGGAGACGAAGGATCGGGGAGAGGAGAGGGTGCCTTCAACTCGATAGCGAAAGGAAGCTTGAATAATGTGCATGAACTCGTCTGACACCTTTAATTCGAACAGATTGGAGAAAAATTATGGTGAAAGCGCTCTGAAGAACGTCTGCTCTCCTCTGAAGAACTCTCAAGAACGTCTGCTGTTGTGTCCCTTGTTCATTTGCTGACTGTTCGACGGTGATAAGTTTAAGTATTTCCACTTCTTGCGTTAGTTGGTTGAAGATGACCCTTCTGTAGATCTTTCCTAGAGTATTAAATTCGCTTATCGGTCCCTAAATGCTGGCTAGATTTTTGGGGTTTACCTAGTTTCGAAACATTTTTTTTCCATTGGTCCTCATTGAGAAAGTTTCGCTCTTCATCAGTCATTGGGGACGCTGGAGAGAGAGAGTGAAAGTGGGAAATTACATAGTATTCTACAATTTTTGTCTATCAGTGTTGTGTCATGAGCTCCAGTGGCGCCATATTTCACTCCTTATCATCATCATCATCATCAGTCTATTTTAGTCCACTGCTGAACATAGGCCTCTCCAATTGCACGCCACTCCGATCGCTTTTAGGCTAATTGCATCCAGATCCTGGCAGCCATCTTGCGCAAATCTTCACTCCACCTTGCCTTCACTCAATTAATTTGCCTCCCTCCTATTAATCCCCTAATCTCGGGAGGTAGCTAACGGTAACCCCTCGGAAAAACCGTGATCAGTATCATCGAATAATGTATTTGGGGACTAGGAACTTAGCGGCTTTGCATCTTCTACGAAATCTATGATATCAGAGATTTGGTTTAGGTGCGGAGAGTCTGATAGCAGATGCTTATTCAGCAGCTCTAATCGTTAGCACTTTTAGTCAGGGTTTCTAAATATCAACTGTAAATGTCTTAGTAGGTAAATGACCGGGCTTGGGAGCTGCCATCGGAGATCCTCAGTTTGACGGCGAATATCTAAATCTCTGCGATGTCTGTTAGACTTGTAAAGTTACAAATATGTTA
>DVQP01003700.1:0-10481 GCA_018231745.1 Danaus eresimus
GATAAAATAAAAACATTTATTGACACCAGACTGACTCGGCTCACGGCTCAGGCTCGTCGACACTAACACGTCTGAGCTACAACGTGACGTTAACTGGGGGATTCGCACAGAAACAACAAAACACAAAATAAATATTATATACAAGTCTATGGCAGCTCACGGAACGTCTTTGGATCGCTTCTTACATAGCAAACAACGAACTGGACACAAAACTTATAAATGAGGAGACACTCTTAAACACAAACGGGCGTGTCTGACGAAACATGTTAAAATATTGTTCGGATAGAGAGCGCTTATCGGAGGCAGCGTTACCAGGAGCGGGAGATGTGGAGGTAGCAACTAATGTCGGAATTAAATTAATGTTTAACATTACAAGGAGCGAGTTGGTGCGCAACTGCCCCTTACTGACTTAAAATCCTTATAAAATATTTAAAAACTAAAATCGTAGCTGAGCTAAACTCGACTTAAAAGATATCTTAACAAATTGGCACATGTACATTATTTAAATACATTTTCATTATATTCAAAAACAGTAAAAAAATTCTATAAAAATTATAATAAAACATTTTTTCATGCACGAACATTTAAACATTTAAACGTTAAGTTGACTTCTATTTTCACACTCGTGTGTAAAATATGTATACAATTGTGATGTGTTTGGTCCCGAGTGAATAATTAAAAACATCAAAAACACAGACTCATCAGAATCGCCTCAGTGGGGAATGTGACTCAGTACTAACTCTCAGTAAACACTCGACAGTTTGCGTAGCGCGTTAAAACTATAGATCACACTTCACAATTAAATTAATGAGTGCGTGTGTTTAATACATAGTAAGGCGTGACCCTCCGCTCAAGTTCCGCTCATCATTTCTAATCTAAATACACGTAAAAGTTTTCGGTTCCGCAGTATTTGGTGGCGAGCGCCTTCCCCGCGGCGGTGGGCGCACTGAACGCCATCTCCGAGCGTAACACGCCACACCCGTACAGGAAGGATGCGCGGGCGCACTCCAGCAGGCGGACCGCCACGCCGCGGCGGCGGAAGTTGGCGTGAGTCCACACGCGAGACACGCCGCATCTGGAAATGTTATAATATTAATACACAGCTTTAATAAGCTGTTGCAAATTCATTGTAAGCGAGATTCCCAAACCAGGGTCACTAGTGGGGAGTTTTTGAACATATATGAATCTATGCAGGACGTGTTTCACTGATAAGACTGTTTGTGTAAAGATATCGACACGACTTCGTTCAAATAAATAAAGAACAGTGTTAAAGATTTCTAACAAATTAAAAGAAGATTAAGTTACTCCTTCCTCAGAGTCTATTTTGTCATTTAAAGGTCCATGTTAATCTACCTATTGTTTAGATGAGTCAGAACAAACAGACGGACATAAAAATATTTCACTAATATATATTTAAGTTTCTGTTAGCGGTAGTAAATTAGTTTTCTTTAAATATATATGTTATTTCCATGCAAAGTGAGCCATTAGAATGTCGTTAGACAAGTCAATAATTATAACGGATGTGATAAAGTCCACATCAATCACTGACTTGACAGGGTAATCTTCTATGGTGCAGCAGTCAGGGTCCCCTGGCAGCAGCTTGAAAGCCCTGGACTTGGGTTCCACTATCAGACATCCGACTATTTGTTTTTTCTCTATATACAGGTAAGCCTGTCGAAATACATTAATAAATAATTATTTAATAGTTAATGTACAACAAAAAATATATTGGCATATGTATAAAGTGTGGCTACAAATGTATAGCCTTATTGGGTGATTCAGAACATTTCTACATACATACATATACACATGTTGATCTGTTTGTCTCTAATGTTACGTATTATGTACTGACCGTGTAAGCCCTGGCGTCTCCCGGCAAGTGGCTGGTGTACCCCAGCTGTGGGTGCACCACCCGCGCCAGCACCGCCTCCACCTTCCTCCACCCGGAGTCTCCTCCCCGTACTCTCAGACACCTTCCATGCTCCGTCCTGTCCACAACGCACTCCTCCTTCCAGCCCTGAGGATCAAATTATTATTATATAACAACTTACACATTGTCTACTGTAAGGAAATGTTTTTTTTTTAACCATAATTACATAATATGTATAAAGCATTCAGTGAAAAAGTTTACATTTAATAGATTATAGAATGGAAATGGAAATAGGAAATACGTACTAAGCGTCATAAATATTAAATTATTATATCAGTGACAATATGATAAATATGTCTCACGTTAAACTTGAGCACATCGGATGCGTTGTGATGAACCAAGTGGTCGTGTTCGTCTTGAGGGTCACCGACCTGCAACACACACACATGTAAACAATACTTGTTTCAACTGAAATAATTAAAGCGCAGGTGGCACTACTAGCTACGGAACATAATAGATAATATTTGTTTTAGATACAGATTTTTACAATGACTCACTAAACCTAAGTGTGTAATTTTATGAGTTGTATTTAATAATTTAAGGTTTAGTTAATAGACAGTGAATATTGTGGTTAATAGTCTGTATGAGAAACACCCCCATCAGACCTATAACATTAAAATCTTCCCATTTCTTGGTTAACTAACAGTTTAAAAGTATGTACGTATATATGTTTGTATGTGTACTGGAATAGGTATAGAACTCTACTTAGATTCTAATTAAGTAATTATTAGCTAAGATTGTTTTAAGCGAACCTTAATGTGGAAAATACGTGACTAAACGGTCAAACATGGCACAATCGCTTTTTATATATAGTATTTTTTAAATAGTATTTTGCACATAAAACTATTATTATATTATACTGTATAAACCTAAAGTTTTATGAACTCAGTGAAGAATTATATATATAAATGTAATTAATATTATCAATTCATATATTACACCAAGTATATATATTTGCTACAGTTAGTATGTACTATAGATTATTACATTATATACACATTTCATGTTGGTTTATTAGTGTGTAACTGTAGTATTCATTTTAAGTAATAAATATTTTTCGGGAAACCAATACTACTGTTAAAGATAGGAATTCTTAAGTTTTCTAAAATAACTGACTCATTGCAAAGAAAGTGAAAGGACTTCAAAATACGTTGTGATCGAATTTCATATTATACAATTCCATCTACTGGGACTACACGGAATGAATGGAATTTTACAGCCTTTTCTGTGATATAAACTACATCAGTATTAAGTTTTACCATAATCGGTTAAGTAGTTTTTGTTACAGAGACCAACAAACATTCGTGATATTCCCGTAATAGCCACCTCATATATAACTCCACATTCATGACACTGTGTCGCTCCAAACTTCTTCTGTCCAGCGTCTATCAGATACTGATTGCTGCCACTCTTCAGCAAGCATCTTTTCGTTTTGTCTCCTGAAAATATAATCATTATATATATATACTATTATTTTATATAATATAAACTTTAAATACTAATATAATTAAAGAGTGATTGACTGTTGTTTAAAGATAAAAAAAACTGACACTATTGTTATATAAAACTAATATATTTCATACTTCGCGATTTTTTATTACTTTATAGCTACATAATCCCGACGTGTCGGTTGCTTTACAGCAACCGTGATCACGGACAGACGAGATGTCTTAGATCTCATTACTATATTTTTTATTTATGTGGGATTTGAATAGTTTAAAATCTTATAGTAAATAAAATGAAGTTCATATATTCTTAAAATTTTAGCAGTTTTGTGAGCAAAAACATACATACATATGTAATATAATTAATGCAGATATACCTTTAGTAGATGTAGCGTTCAACCCGTGGTTTGGTTTACTGAAGATAGGAAACAGTTTTGTCTGTTTCTCACACTGTTGAGACGTTTGATCTGTGGACAGAATGTTCTTATTTGTGACACATAGACAGAATATATTTTTTAATTAAGAAAATATATTAACATATATCTTATAAGTTGCATTGTCAAATAACTTAAAACTGACTGTATTTAGTTAAGGCATGCTCATGTTAAGGATACTGAATGTCTAATCACAATATTCCAAATCAGTTAACATTCCATCATTGACATTCCATCTACGAATTCCTCTATTTCACATGTATTTTTAAAATCCGACGCCATAAGTACGTATAAGTATGACGTCGGTGTCTGTGAGCAGGCGTGTATGTCTGTGACATGGTAGTTCTAAAACTATTGACTGATTTCGTTGTTTTTTATAAAGCTAGTTTCCTTGCAGTAATTCTTAGCTATGTTTAGTAATCCATCCAGCAGTGTGGGCTATCAGCTCTTTTCAAATGATGTAAGGCATTTTTGAGTCATGATCACACGGCTAAGAGGCTAACGCGTGCAGATATGACCGTTATGCGACAAACGTTTTTTGTTAAGTTTTAGGTGTTTGAATGACAAAAGCTCTATATTTTTCAAAACAAAATATTGTAATTTTAATAATTAGATTAATATGTCGTGTGTTACCTGTTGACAAGTCACCAGCTATGGGTAATGTCTCTGTGGAGGCCAGTACAGCATCAGCGTCAATATTGTTTGTTTGCGCCATTTTTAAAATCTGTTCATCCAACATCTGTAACTCACGTTCAATCTCATCCAGGTCTGGTATTTCCTTTTGTTCTAAAAATTTAAACAATTCAGTTTTATAAATGTTGTTTGGACAATTATGTAAAATATTTGACATACCATTTCAACATAAATATTATCCCATTTAATGGGAAATAAAGTAAAGCAGATAAAAAATCCAAGTACCTAAGTTTCCTTCAACAAATATATATCCACCTTCCACTGGGAGATACTGCCCAGTCTTGGGAACCTCGCCATGGTTTGCAATATGACCTTCTTCCATGATCACATCTTGATCATTTTGGGCGTTTGTAGCATTTGCGGCATTCCTGTCATTTTGTGTGTTTATGGTATTCACATCATTTTGAGTATCTGTGGTATCAACTGGTCTTGTACTTCCTAATTCTACTATGACAGCTTCAGAGTCCTGTAACTTCAAATTGTCTGCGGCTACAGGGACAGCTGTGACGGGTTTGAAAATCTGGTCGGTGGCTTCTATGACTGTGCTGTTAAAGCACGGCAGTTCCTGGGGTCGGGTGTATGTCAGTTCAGATTCCGGTATATCTTCCTCTGTCCACTGGCTGAGGAGGGCTTCTATCGTCTGTTTCTCTTTGTCAAATGGATCAGCCTTATCTAAAATAATAAAAATACTTTTAATACATCTAACATAAAAAAATAATTAAGGAGATACTGCAAGGTATTTGAAATCTAATATGTGACCAGTATATGAATAGTAATTTTGTAACTTAAGTAATTTCATAGCCATATATTTTTTTAACATAATCCTATCATATATAGCAATATTGTTAATAGTAATTATATTTACACTCACCATCAGCAGAGCCTTGACTTAAAATGGACAAGTCTTTGTTGATAGACTTATTTGAAACATTGCTTTGATTCAACACACTCGGTGTTGTACCAATGGAACTTTTGGAAGTGACTAACTTAGTCTTGTGTACTTTGGGCTTCCTAATTTTATGTTTCACCCCGAGGTTTATCTGACCGGGTTTTCTTTTGCGGCGGTGAGGGTGGGAGTGGCTGAAGGAGTGTCTTCTATGCACGCTAGTGGCTTCGATAGCGTTTGATATTTTTGTAGAAATGTTAGAATTCATTTCTGGATTAGTTTTGCCATAGAAAGATTTAGTAGATAGAATTTCTTTGAGTCGATCGCAGTTGAACAGTGACAGACGGGCTTTCGGTGCGTTAACATCGAGTCTCGGATACTTGGACACCGGCCCTACATCAGAGTCATTATCATAGTGCAGGCGCTTGTGACTTTTCTCACTGTCACATACGGATTCCGGGCTTTCTTGTATTTCGATCACGGAACGCCGGTTGTGACCTAACTTCGGGGGCGACGCCTTCTCCGAAGTGTTATGTGGTGTCTTAAGCATCTGTGTAGGTGAAATGTAGTTGCTCATGTCTATTTTAGTGAGACAGACAACTGCATTTTTCATAGGAGACATATTTTTTTTCTGCTCCACCAAAATCCCTTTGAAGCTTTGCAACTTTGGGGTCATTTTGAGTCTACGACCTGATCTTCTTAGAGATTTCGTTGGGGTGTTCTCTTTTGAATCTGAGCCAGAGTCTGTGTCAAAGTTGAGGTCTTTGAGGGAGCTGCTACAGCTCTCTGTGTCTGCTATGAGACTGGCCAGGCTTTTTCGAGCTCGGCTGGATGTGGAAGAAGTGGTGTGAAAGCTGGCACAAGAGTGAGTTGATGAAGGGGTTCGCGGATGATTTTGTAAATGAGGTGTAGCTGGTGTTGATAATGACCCAGTACATCTAGTTTCCGGACAGGAATATCTGGTTTGGTACTTCTTGAGAGTAAATGGAGACTTCATAAAGTTCTTCAGATCGTGTGTCTCCCTTATCTTAGTTTTGTTTCTTATTTCATCTATTCAAGACATAAAAATTTTATAGGTTAAAGATAGGAATGTACTTCTAATTCAAAAGTAACATAGTTTAATTTATAAGCTTTGTAAGGATGTATTACAATAATGACAATATTAATGATTTAAATTTCTTTAAAACAAGGGAAAAATCAAATCATCATCAAACATTTTTGAATAACTTGATGAAACAAAGAACTTAAAATAATGAGAACTAACAATTGCCCCCTTATATCTATCAAGGAAGTTGGTAGTATTGATAAACAAGTTTGTTGTTTTAAAATGATATTTTGTAATAATACAAATCAAACAGTTTCCAATTGTTACAGATGAACAAATGCATAATTTTCTAGACATAATAATTTAAGAATAAAGCAAGGTACAAAAAATATATTTGAAAACCAAGTGCAGCAAGTACTTACTCCAATGCGATCGTTCGGGTGTTTTGTTCTGATCGGTGTCATCACCAGAACTCGAGTCCAGGGTACTTATGATGCCCAGGTCACAATCTTCGCTATCACTCTCACTATCCAACACGGGCAGTCGACGGTGCTTGGTCAAGGACTCCCTCGACGACTCGTTCTCAGTAACAAATAACCCTTTCTTTCTCTCAGACATTTTAGGCGTGTGAGTATGCGGAATACGTGAAGAACGTCTCGGAGTAGTCGCTGCCATATTTCCAATTCATCAACGATATCAACTCGAATAATATTAAGAGAAACAGGTACCACGAACAAAGTTTCTGCACCTGCCTTTGCCGCTTAGTCAACCAAGGACCAAGGTTCTCACTGCATTCACAATTGTAACAAATTATTATGAATTAAACTTAAAACGACTTAAAGCTGTGTAATGACACGATTTATTAAACAACAGTTACTTATAAAATTATCAAAAAATATATGTAACGAAAGTTTCAACTAGCTTCGCAAGCTCCCATTGTCCATGTTGTTTGGCGCGTAAACATCTGTCACAGGAAGTATTGCTATAATTTACGATGATATTAAAACTAAAAAACAACTTATTTTCCATCAATATGTATAAAAATTGTATTTTAAATCGATTCTAATTATATTTTATTATGTATATAACTTTTAAACACATTTTCAACTGGTATAATCGCTGAAGAATTTACTTGTTATGGTATCATTTGCTTGACACATGGCGCCAACTCTAAAAAACAGTTAAATGTAAACTTAGTAAGTTCGAGAAAAAAAATTCAGTGTTTATATAAAAAATATATATTTTTGGTTAAAATATTTATATTATGTAATTCTAGAACTATTTTTTTTTTTATAAGAAATGATAGTAGACTCTGTACAATTTTGAGCTTTTTCTCAAAAAACTTACGATCTGTACTGTCCAAAGAATTTTGAAGAGCGCTAAAATTAAGTTTAATGCCAGGGGCATGGTGAATGTAGTGTGCAGTCATAGTTTTATTGGCCTAACTTTACAATAACGATAGACCACTTTGTTTCAGTAACCATTTTTCTTCTATACAGTTCTATCTACAATTTTCGCATCGCACCTTTAATTTATATCCAGTTTTAGCAGATTTTTTACCTCTAAACTACATTGTGACCCTGTTATTTCTAATACGTCGATCTTTTCCAGTATTTAAAAATTATATTAACAATATTAAAACTATCGACTTAAGCGTACTTCATCAATGAGATGAACATTAACACATTGAAAGCCCTCTGCTGCCTGTACTAATGCACTGTAAGGTTTACAATTTCTAGTTAGCTGCATGCTGTGTCGTAATAAAACTTTGAAAATATGTATTTTTTACATGGCAGTCACTTATTTTATCAGATATAGAGGCGGGAAAGTGTTTTCACTTTTTTTTATATATTGTGTAAATGTTTATCACATTCAGCCAGCTATTAGAGTATATAGTTAGCTAGCCAGCTATAAGAACATTCCCATTCATAACCCAGCGACTCTGTTATTACTATTTCATAATGTAGTGGAAGAAATACAAACAAGGGATGAATAAAAACTTTTAAAAAATACATATATTACCGTATATTGCTAGATATCGTGTCAAATTAAAAATATTCGTGTCAGTTACGAAAAAAAATATTTATTAAGTTTAAATTTGGAATCTCTTATTTATACACTATTTTCCATTGTGTTTTCTTGTTTTGCTGCCATTATATATCAAAAAGTATGTGTTGATATTAAAATGAAATTGGTTGATAAATTAATTAATATGTAAGTAGGTATGGAGACAAATACAATTTTAAAATCCCTCCATATGGTTCGTATTGGGCAAATGTTTATGTTACGAGCTTTTGAAAGTTACAATAAAACCTTCTTTGTTTGTGACAGAAAAAAGTCCGGTCTACTTACGTAATTTTGATAGGGAAGAGGCTATCTAAGTAGTCTGAGAAAGAATTTGAATAAAACCTTTTTAAAAGAAAGTTTTATTTTTTGAGATATAAATTTCACTAAGAAGAATGGATTCTATTCCAAAATACGAATTTGGACTTCCAAACGATCAGACACGCACCGGACGTCCTGCAACTGATAATTTCCAACCGAATAGAAAGATCATAGAAATGTTGATTACGGGTGGTCAAATTTTTACAACTGAACAATATTATAATAAATGAAATGAGTGTATATAAAAAAACTCTAAATAAGCTGCTAAATTAGTTAACAGACACAAGATGGTTGGGCGGGGGTTCAGTGCTGAAAGAACGATGGAAACGTATTTTTGTGAAAAAAGTATCAAAAGATGGGTACAAATTTATCAACATACCGCTCATGATAAGCCAGTGGAGCTCCTCAATAACACCTTTTTAAATATCCTTCAATGGTCCTTACAGTGTGGTTCGACTCCAGGTCCTAGAGCTGAATGAAACAAATCAACTTGGTTCAATTTAGACTGTTACTCTTCTACTCCTGACCTTAATTCATCATCCATTCAAGGCCAGACGAGCAGAAGGTCTACCTGATGGAAGGTAGTCACCGTAGCTCATGGACATCTGCAACAAAAGGGATGTTGCAGATGTGTTGCTGACCTTCATTTTAAAAGGAGAGGAAAATGTGGGAAAGGTCGAGGAAGGTTGGAAAAAGGTAAAGGTCACCGGCTCAGCCATTAAAGACTACTTCGAAAATCACACCAATTGTCTGGTAGAGGCTGGTACTTCCCCGGTCGAGCCAGCGCATGTCCGAGCTGTAGTTACTTGAGCACAGCTAGGCTTTACCATATTTAACGTTTGTTGATCAGTTTTACAGAGTAAGACTTGCTATAAACAGACATTCAATTTGGACCATCTCAAATAATCTCTACTATTGGCTGAAAGTGCTTTTTGTCAGAGAAAATGCTTGTTGCTATTGATAACTTCAGTTTTAAGTTCTGTATTGCGAATACAGACCACTTGGGATAAGCTGTACGTATTTCTAAAGATTTTCTTTCGTTTTCCAACATATTAAACTAACAGTGTTATATTAAAAATGTTGGTAACAAAAACAGCAACTGTTTATGGCAACACTGACATTTCATTATATACATATATAAAATATGACGGTACAAATAATAATGATAAATAATTAATCACCATTTTTAAGTATCGTTTATAACACATAATAATTTTGCGTAAGATTCCGGTTTTATTTACAATTTAACTGAAGGTTGTACAGGTCAAATATGTATATATATATGATCAATAATATAAATTTAAATCAGACTTTTTATACACTTTCAAGAATATTAATTAGGATTAAAATATAATACCTAAAAAAAAGTCATAAATCACTAAGTTCAAATCGGAAAAATCGTGGTCACAATTACAGCATGAAATGTTAATTGCCGTCACGGCTATGAAAACATGTTTTTTTTGTTTTTGAGAGTTAAAAAATAAATTACAATCGTATATTAATAAATATATGAAATCAATCACTTCTTTATAATGCAATAAATTGATAATTAGTACTTATCTACAGTCACACAATTTTTTTTTGTGTTGACAATGGTTTTGTAATTAAAATAAACTTAATAACATCTTAATTCTACAGATTTATCATATATATATATATATAA
>DVQP01003701.1:0-10480 GCA_018231745.1 Danaus eresimus
AGGTTCTTCAAATGGTCGAGCACTCAGTGTCCCCAATATGTGCGGGAGTTGTACAGTTGACTAAAGACTTTGGCCTCGGAACCTTTGGACCTCAAATGGTAAATATAACACTATGAAATATTGTTTGAGAATTACATATCAAATAATATGAAATGATTTATTATATAGGTTAGAGAAATAACTGAAGCTCTTGCTTCCACTGAGGCCGACTGTGGAACAGAACAAGGGGCTGCCAAGAATTGTGGTTCATTCTTATTAGAACTCACAAAAGAACTGCCAAAGGAAATGGCTAATGCTATAGCAACTATACAGCCATACTTAGAGAGTGATGAGGTTTGAAATGGCCCATATTTAAAGATTTTACATTAATTTATTAACTATAAAATTAATATACAATATTTTAATAGCTTGATTTGAAAGACTCATGAGTAAAAATATTACAATGTTGGATCACCTGACTACTGATATATTTTTGTTTTCAGTCATACACAATACGTATTAGTGTGCTTGGCATGATGTGTGAGGTGTTAAGTGTGGAACTCAAAGGAGAAGGCCTCAGCGACGCTCAGCGCATTCAAAGAGATGACTTCCTGGACGACCTCTATGATCATATGCATGACCACTCCGCTTACGTCAGACATAAGGTTAATTTGTAATTTAGTTCTGGCAACTATGTAATATAGAAGAAATTAACTAATTTAAAAAACTTAGACTGATAAATAAAAACGACATGATCTTGTGGAATCTGAAGTATGTCATTCCATTTGCTTTATTGTTTAAACAACATTATTTCAAACTCTTTATTGTATGTTCATATGACAATCCTATAAATAGAATGTCCTGTAATGCTAAATAGACATTATATTAATTTATCCTCATACCAAATGAGTAATTTAAATAAAATAATTATATAAAAGGTGCTGCAGTTTTGGAGTCGCTTGCAGCGTGAGAACTGCGTTCCAGTGACGAGGCAGCGTCCGGTGCTGGAGAGGGCCGCAGGGCGTCTCAGTGATCGTGCTGCACTTGTCAGAAAAGCCGCCATCCAACTGCTTAAGGTAATCACCTGCTCCTAAATGCAAGGTAACAAAAGCAATCTCGGAACCCGTAAAAGATATTTTGTAACTACCTCTGATCGGCTTTTAAGTACATAAAGATTTAAATTTCACTTTTCAACGTCGACTGTATTAATAAATATATTTTTAATAGTAAATTATATAGAATATATTAAATAGTAAATTACGCTCATCAGATTTAAGGATCGTTCCAAATTTTCTCTTGCGATATGGTTTAATTCAGAAGTAACAAAGACAGACGAAATAATGCCACAACAAATAACTTTCAGGTTTTCCTAGAGTGCAACCCATTTTCAGCACAATTGAAATTGCAATTATTGGAAGAACAATTAGAAAGCGAGAAGAAGATTTTAGAAGATCTTCAAAAGAAATTAAACCCTGGACCGGATCCGGAACTAGTGAAAAAATGGGAGAAAATAGAGAATGATGTTACGAAAACGATCAAAGAAAAAATGGATTTGTTGACACAAGACGAGCCTGAGCTGTCTCAGAGCACGTTGGAAAATTTGTATGAAGCTATCAGAACAAGCATTAAAGGAAAAGACTATTTCAAGGCTTACCTGGTCGTCAGACACACGGAGAGACTGTATCCCGACGCTAAGCTACTGAGGTGCGACATGGAAAGAAGCGATCAGGTATGTGTCAAGGTGACGTCACACCACGACTTATGACCCCACATTACTGAGGTCTTTTTTATGATGATCTAAGAATATTGTTATAATTTTAATCATATATTTATTTGAGGCACTCACATTACAGAACAATCCATACTTATATTAATACAAACTACATTTTAGATCAATTACTTCGTCGCATTACTGAGGAATATATTCGTCATACCAGAGAGACGGCAATCTGTGACCCAGCAGTACGAGAACGAGCAGGCTTTGTACAAGAGGTTAGAGGAAAAGGAAAGTATTGTGGCATTCTTAGAGGAGTCCGTATACTTCAGTCGAACTATATCTGACGCTGTGCCGCTCATAAACTCGTTGTTGATGTCCAAACAAGCCGGCGACGTCAGTGAAGCGATCGACTTCTTCACGGCCGCTCATCATTTCAATATAGAGTCCGCGAAAGTGGGAGTAGCTAACATGCTGCTGCTCGTGTGGTCGCCAGATCAGGTCAGTGCTGTCTCTTTAGGATATATGCTTGGGAACAATTTGATCTGTGAGTCGATCAGACAAATGTTCATGAAGGCCATTGTAAAAATTTATGGCGATCTATTAAGATCTCTATCTTATTGCAATAAAAAGTATTTTTCCTTAAGCCATAAAAGACGTGATTCAATATTTGGTTTTTTGTAATTCATTTAGCTTCAATACTACTTTTACAGGGGTAATATAAACAATACATAACCTGTATCCCTACCATGAATGTTTGTTTAGTGTGAGAAGATTTAGGAATAAATAATAAGACATAGTTCTTGTTTAATTTGTCGATTCAAACACGTGGTTAGTTAAAGCTACTGCTCAAACTGTAATGTATGAACCACAGGATAAACGCGAAGCCGTCGAGCGCGCCTACCGCGAGATGTACTTGGAGTGTGAGGCTAAGTCAGAACGCGCGCAGGCTTTCAATGTTGCCAACCGTCTGACGAAACTCGTGTCGCAGCTGGACCGCGGGGGGGCGCTGGCGATGCATCATATTGTCGAAAAGTGGGTAACCAAAGGTGACGTCACGCCCGCACTCATACAGGTACATATACAAAACACACAACCAACAGAAATATGAAGCTAGCAGGCTAACTCGGCATTAAACTACCATAGTTGTTCGTTGATTATTTCAACAGGTATTCTGGGAATTGTTCCTGAAGAAAATAAACGGCACCACGGACATGGACAGCTATGCGGCGTTATCCCTTCTCGTTATGATCGCAAAGGCCAAGCCCTCTGTGGCGTTGGCTAATTTAGAAGTCATACAGACACACGGGCTGACGGCAGACTACAGTTCTAGGGCTCTTAGTGCCGAATTACTTTTATCTCTGGCCAAAAAGGACCAGAGGTATCCAGCGGACCACGCGTTACTGAACTCGTTAGTCGAAAGCTTGATCGAGGTTTTCTGTAAATTCAACAAGTTTAATTCCTTCGCCGCTAATTGTATAGATCTCATTTACGCTATATGTGACACTCCGGACAAAGTCTGCACCAAACTCTTGGCAGAAATGTATAAAAGAATGGAGGACACGGTCGTCAAAGATAAAGAAAACGAACACGAAGGCAGTTTCCCGATGGAATTGCTCGCGAGGTTCGTCTTCGTACTTGGACACGTAGCGCTGCAGCAACTTATATATTTAGATATAAGTGTGTACACCGAGCTTAGAAGGAGGAATCAGGTTAGTAGTTTAACAAATTATTCACTGATAACTATGAACAAAATATTAGATTTTCGTAATGTTCCAACAATACTTCTTTCTTTTGCATTGAGAACATATTACAAACAAAATCCATAAATCTCTCCAGATCTAAAAGTATGTTTATCATGTTTGTTTATTAACAATCCAAGATTCGCATAAAAAGGGACTTAACGTCCGTTTCCTTGACAATGATCGTCACTGACAATTTACAAAGTGTATTGAGCGAAATCCATATGTTCTTTTAATTATTATACATTTCAAAGGTTCGTGAAGAACGTAAAGTGGAAGAGAAGCGGAAGAAGAAGCTGGGCGTGTTCGCTACTCCCGGGAGACGGAGGGTGGACGAGCTCAGGCGGCAGACGATCATGAACGCGAGTAACGCCAGCGCCTCCTCCAGGGGACAACGCGGCGCTAGTGTCGCGTCTAACAAGGGACCCTCGGTACTTAGTACTACGATGATATACATTATAATATTAATATAAACCGCACAATAACTACTTACATATTATTAGGGCTAAAATAAAAGCATCTTATGTCGTAAGGGAAAATAAATATACATTATGATTTAAATAAAACTAATATTTTTTCGGATTTACTACGCGATTTTTTTTACTTAAAAACTACATAATGCCGACGTTTTGGTTACTTTCCAGCAACCGTGATCACGGGTAGACAGGATTATGTAGTTTTAAAGTAATAAAAAATCGCGTAGTAAATCCGAAAACATAAAAGTTTTGTTTAAATGACTCGCGAAAATCTTTCATCTCATTATACATTATTATTACATAAGCATCTGAGAAAAAAGTAGTTACATTGTATAAAAATTATAAAACTCGTAATATATATAGTTTAGATGGGATTAAATTTTATACGCTCTTCATTTCTGTCAGTTTCAATTTCATTTTCACTTTTTACGTATATTTTTTGAACTGCGTGTACGGGTCTAATAAAATTATCACTAACAATAAATATATAATTTAATGATAATGATTCTTATGACACTTCACAAGCTTTCTTAACTCTTTGTACATGCAAACGTTTTTAGTTTATTATATTTACTTTAGGCGAATAGCACACTGACTGAAGAGGAAGGCGTCGAAGGTGCGGTCGCTGATGACGCCGACGCTGAGTACGTGCGAGGAGTATGTGAGAGAGACATAGTGGGAGACGGAACTACCCTCGGCCGGTACATACCTCTCATAAAGACTTTGATGACCCACGTTAAAGCCTCGCACACACTGCAGACGGGAGCGGCTCTTACATTTACCAGGTATATATAATTATTTTTATATTTCTCTTGCAATTGCAATAATATCCAATGTATATAAATCACTCATTATCTTAAAGAAATAAAATATTACAATTAAGTATTTCTGTCGGGTTTAGAAGAATGTTGATAACTGTTACAGATACATGTTAGTGTCGAGTTCGTTTTGTGAGGAAGGTCTACAATTGATGGTCACCGCACTGAAAAGATCCAAGAACGTGTCTTTAAGGAAAAATCTTATCATCGCCTTTGCTGATTTAACATTGCGCTTCCCAAACCTGACGCAACCCTGGACACACCATATATATCACATGTGAGTATTGTTGCACTTAAATTAAAGAACTCTTTATGAGGACAAATTGCCTAAGAATAATTATGGTACGGTAAGTACAGTATTTGTTTGTAACATACAACACAACTATGTGGTCTCAATAATGAAAATTAACGATGATTATCTATGTGCAGTTTGAGTGACGAAGAATTAGAAATCCGTCAGTGCGCTGTCAAGATGCTGTCATTTTTGGTACTCCATGAGATGGTGCGTGTCAAAGGCCAGATCGCAGACATGGCGCTCTGCTGCGCCGATAAAGACCCTAAGATCGCGTCCATGACGAAATTATTCTTCAAACAGCTGTCTCAGAAAGGGAACGCCCTGTATAACGTCATGCCCGATATAATATCGCGACTCAGCGACCCCGATTTAAATGTACCCGAGGATCAGTATAGGATTATTATGAAGTATGTATATTCAAAAGGCATACATAAAATAATAATTTATCTTTATTTAATTTTTTATAACCAATTTTCTTTTTCAGATACATAACTTCTCTCATACAAAAAGATAGGCAAATGGAGGCATTGGTCGAAAAACTATGTCAGAGATTCAAATTTTCGACCGAAGAGAGACAGTGGCGCGATCTAGCGTATTGTCTCTCTTTGTTCACATACAACGAGAGGTCGCTGAGGAAACTTATAGAAAACCTAGACAACTACAAAGACAAGCTGCATTGTAAAGCTGTTATGGAATCTTTCACTATACTCATGAATAACACATCGAAACTGGCTAAGAATGAGATAAAGGTAATCAATGTTTTTACTTTTTATAAATAAAATAAATATTTGAATAATAATCCTTTACACGAAATTATGTTAAATAATGTATCACAGGCATTAGTAACGGAATTGGGCGACAAAATAGAGGAATGTTTCGCTGTTCGTGATAATAATGAGGACGAAGATGATCCGAGAAGCGGTAGTGACGGTCGAGAGAGTCGCGATAAAGAATCTAGAGCTGATGTACAACCTAAACCAACTCCACGACGAAAACCAGCGAGAAGGAATAAACGAAAATCATCCTCCAGCCCTGACGAGGTATTCACAAAAGAATATATTATTATGACATGTTTTAAGTACCGTTAATTAAGCTTGCATATTGAAACTTCATACGGAGAGGTTAAGTTATTCTTAATCTAGGTATTTATCATTATTACTACGATGTGCAAAGATTTATGATAGTAAATCTACGAATGCTCTGTATTTAGTTACAATACAAAACTTGTAGTAAAGAGACATCTTACATGAGGGGTATAGCGAATGAAGTATAAATAACTTTAAAACAATCAAGTACAATCACTAGAATAAAGACAGGCAAAGAGCTCGTATCACAGGCTGGCTGCTTAATTTCTTATATATAATATGAAAAGTACAATTGCTAGCAATGCAAAGAGTGCATTTGTATATCTTTTAAGTCAGTAGTAATTTTTTAGCAACAATCAAAACATACAAAACTATTGATGTAAAGCTTTGTTCAAATAGTCTTTTATAGTAAATAAAAAATGAAAATCCAGCCAAACTAATGTAATTACGCTTTTGTAGTGGATAGACCCATTTCATTGATATGTAAAGTACATATTGTTAGTTTGATTCTTAATGAATTTTCAAAAAATTCATGTAAACATTTTTCTAGAATGAACCTCCAAATCAAGATACTACAACACAATCAGTAAGAAAATCTAGAAGAAAGGTTACACAAAAAAATAAAACAACTAATGAATCAGAGGATTCTGGTAAGTCATTCTTTTACTTATTGTCCATTTTTCGCCTTTATTTTTATTACTTTCATTATATTTTACTTACAGATGATGATGATTTCCAAAAGAAAGAAGTTTTCAAAAAACCCGCCTCTAGAAAAGTAACGAGAAGGAGAATTTGAATTGTACAATTTTATTTTTAATATTATTAATTGAATTAAAATTATTAAAAACATTAATAATAATTACTGAAAATCTTTAATTTCACAATTTATTACGTTTCACTCGTAACTATTTTTTTTATAATAACTTGTATTTTAAAAAAAATTGCAAGACGACGATTTATTTAGCTTGATATCTTCCAAATATTATATATTTATCTCCAGTCATAGTACAGTATAATTTATTTGTGGCCACTCTAAGAATAATCACACTATTATACCAATACCAATTTAGAAGACATTGTAAAGTAAAATTCCACTTTTATATAACATTTTAATACTGACAACATTGACAATAAGAATATAACAAATATTTTTCGGATACGCTACGTGAATTTTATTACTTTAAAAAATAAATATTCCCGACGTTTCGGTTACTTTTCAATAACCGTGATCACGGGCTGACGAGACGTGAATGTAGTAGTAATAAATTTTAAAAATATTAGTTTTATTTATATGATTCAAGAAAATCTTTGATCTCATTAACATGGATTATGTTAGTGGTTGCTTAAATAAAAATATTAGACCGAATCTTGCGGGGGTCAATATACAATAAGAATAGAATAGAGTAGATCACCTAATTATTAATTGCAGTACAAGAAAAAATAATGAAAATAATATTAATTTGAGTTTTATATTAACTATTTATTTCAGTATTAAATACATAAGACTATTCTAAAATTTCAAAGAGTATTTACCACATTTTTTTTCAAATATGCCCTTCATCCTTCGTTTACCTTCTTGGACCTTGGTAAACATCTAAAAACTTAACACTAATAGCAAAAAGACCACAATACACTAAACAAAACACTAATAGCAAAAGAAATAGAAGATAGTACTTTAGATATACCAACGAATCAATGTAAGTCTCTGTAAAATAATAACAATAGGATTATAAGTTCAACTTTACCTTTTATTTCAGTTTGATTTAACTTTCTTACAGTTTAAAAGTTTTCGCACGTTATAGGAAGTTTCCTCATAACTTGACAAGTGACACTGTCTTACATGCATTCTGATGTTTTCGAATTTTGACATTTCTGTAAGATAGAAAAACAAAAATAATACCGTTTAATATTTAATCTTGATCGTGTCTCTTCCATTCTACACGACACTGGCAGTATATACTGTGCAAGTCTTTGCACGGATGAAGGCCATATTTTAAACAAACAACCAATATTTAATCTTTTCATACCATAAAATATATGGCATCCATATTTCTTTAAATAAGTTAGTTATTGAGATATCAATTGTAATTTTATGTACTGTAAAGTGTTATTTTACTCATTTTTATTAAATGTATTAAAACCAACATCGCCTACGATGTCTGTTCATATCAAGTGTCGCAGTCGATTTTACCCTCGTTCAAGTATCGAAAGATTCATTGTGCCAGACAATAAAGTTCCCTGGTCTGTGGAATATAAAGAATATTGGCCAAAAACTTATAATGCACCTTCAATTCAAGACAAACCCTGGGCAGATCCAGACATTAGTAAGGATATGAATCAAATTGTGAAAAAACAAAATCTACAGAATAAAAAATGTGGTCTAGTGTATTCTTAATTGTAGGAAATCCTAATTTCACACCAAAATGGAATGATATAGATGGACAGGTGAATAGGAAAAGTTACACAGGTATTTATACAATTTTGGACAGAATGCCACTGAACCCTTTTGGTAGGACTGGCATATCAGGAAGAGGAGTTTTAGGTCGTTGGGGACCAAACCATGCAGCAGATCCCATCGTTACTAGGTGGAAGGATTCAAATCAGTAATAAATCTTTTTAATAACATTAACTGACTAATGAAATTAGCTATTGTAGTGATATATGAGATTATTACAAATAAATATTAATGTTAAATTAATCTTTTAGTTCCATCCTTCAATTTGTGGCAATAAAACGTAGGGATACAGGAGAGTGGGCTCTTCCTGGTGGCATGGTGGATCCTGGGGAAAAATTTGCAACAACAGCTATAAGGGAATTTCAAGAAGAAGCAATGAATTCCCTTGAAGCATCGCAAGGTGTGTTTTGTATTTGGTCGTCTTAAAACCACTTCAGAACATATCATTCATCATCAACATGAACTATGAAAGTTATTTTGTATTAAGACAATTGCACATCTAATTTAGAAATATTCTTTCGTGAATATGAATAAACTTTATTTTAGTTATTGTATTTATTGGACTGTGTATTGACTAAAATATATATAATATATGGAAAAGTTAATAGTTGACTCTTAATTATAAACTTAAGATAATCATGAAATTTTTTTAGATGAGAGAAACAAATGGGTGGAAAAATTTAAAGATTTTTTCAGTAGTGGCATTGAAATATACAGCGGCTATGTGGATGATCCTCGTAATACTGACAATGCTTGGATGGAAACAACAGCTTATAATTACCATGATGAAACTGGCACAACAGTCGGAGCTTTAAACTTGAAAGCTGGAGATGACGCTGTCGGCGTCCAATGGGTGGATATTACGCCAAATTTAAATCTTTATGCCAGTCACAAAGACATAGTTAATAAAGTGTATAACACCATAGTGCCTGAATCAAGAGAACACAAATAAAAATGCTACACATCTGGGTTTTACCTTTATTACTAAAATAATTATTGTAGTTTACGTACTACAACGAAATAATTCATTTACGATAACCGGTTTTACATTAAAAGCTAACCTGCATATACAAATTGAAATATAAAGCACAAAAATAAAATATTAGTATAAATAAGTTTACAGTTTTATTACAAATTGACAATTTGTTTACATTTTTACAAAAGCCAATAAGTACTTAGTAAAAAAATAAAAGCTTTTACTCGCACCTTCTGTGTTGTGTACGGATTGCATAAAGGATGTACATTTTCCAGATTTACAATGCACTAAATGATTCACTTAAACATACTTTATAGCTTGTTTGCTTGTAACTACCAAACAAAAATTTTTGATAAGTCAAACCTGAACAAGTGAGAAAACGGTTTTGAATGGTAACCAACACTTAAATTGCAAAGAAGTATCTCTTAATTACTATTTTTATGGTTTTGTCAAATAAATATCGACTATGATACATTTGTGTCGTAGTTGATAAATGGCAGTAGAAAACACAGGTGGATACTGCCTACCTAAGGGCACTAAGAGAAAAATTTAATGTCTGACGAATCGTAAGAAATTAAGAATGAATTTGGTTCATTGATTCATTCTTTGACTGTCTTGCAAAAGCAAATGTAATCATTCAATACGTGAATGAAAGAATTCATCAAGGCGTAGACATTACCGGTGATATGGAAATAGGTATTTCTTTCCATTATGGCCAAGTCAATATCACCATTGTGTTATATATATTTTTTTAGTTTTATTAATAGAATTGAGAAGGTCCTTTAAAATGAAAAAAAGGTAATTTTCGTTTATATGTATACTTATACTGAAATTTAATAAAAATTATCTTTATAAAACAAACATACTTGTCTTAACTGCTGTAATGAAAACTGTATTTTCTGTAGCACTATAAGCAAAAAATCAGGTTAAGAGACCTCAG
>DVQP01003702.1:0-10479 GCA_018231745.1 Danaus eresimus
TGTACTTGTTGATTATTAAAGCACTGCCAGAGTCCCCTCTGAAAAATAACAATATATTAACATTATTTTTTAATACTGATTCGTTAAAATTTATCAGATAGCTCTATTGGGTGTTAAGAAATACAATATATATAGTCCGTCGTTCCGAAGAAATATTACTTTTTTAAATTTATTCAATGTACTGTATGAAGATAGATGACATAAATAAAGGTCTAAATTATAAAGACTCATCTCTCCATCCCATGATCACGGTTAATATTAATTTACTGAAACGTAGAGTCAAATAAAGAAGAGTTATATCTTAACTTTACAATATTAATATTAGTTAAATGTATTACATTGCATCACAATGTAATTTTTATGAGAGACGCAAAATGCTAAAGTTTCTAAGTTATTACATTTGAGAAGCTTTATATGTAATTGGAAATTTGCAATGGTTCTATTTTAAAGAGATTTTTAAGACAATAATTATATTATATATTGATGTTTGTGGATTTTTTTGGTTTATTCAAAAACATAACTCGTTTGACTGTTACGACAGAATGTTTACTTATTACATTTTGCAAACGAAAATTTCTCTGGCGATTTATGTAGCTACTGAAAATAGTCGAAAAATAATTGTATACTTACTCTGATGCAAACTGCTTGCTCTTCACCCCACCAGCGCAGAAACAGCCCGGAGGAATATTATTTATATAGGCCTTACAATCACTGTGACTTATCACCTTTTGCGTTATGTGGTGCAAATAATCAGTCGACAATTTGTTTATTTCCTGAAAAAATATTTAAAATTGCATACTTTAATTTTTTCATATAAAATAAAACCAGTTAGGACACGTTAATGAGATAAATATGATTATATCTATAACACTACTACTTTAAATAAGAAAAAAATAGCTAGACAATAATAAAAATAATGGCAGTTCTATAAATATGTATCAAAATTTAAAAACATGGTTAACATATGATATTCCACAGAAATAAAGAAAAGTGGAGTGAAAGATACCGACAGAACCTTACATCAACTAAACCCCAACCGGCTATATCAGCGACAGATTTTATCTTAGGATGCCTTGAAATGGCTACTCGTTTAACTAATTTACCAAACTTCAATGATTTAGCCAGCAATGCGAGACCTATATCAAAGTGCACACGATTTGTTCTATATTTAGGGTGATATTGAGCAAATTTTATTGTTATTTTAAGTCCCATCCTCTTTTGTTCGTTTCCAAAAAATGCTGCTCCGTTCTTACACTTAGGATTGCATATTTCGACACAATGTGCTGCCGTCAGTAAAATTCTCTGGTTTATAATAGAAGAACCACAGATAAAGCTTCCTCTCTCTTTACCCATCAACAGAAACGCTGAATACGGGAAGTCCTCGATTGAGCTCTTGTCTCCTCTGACTATCCTTCCTTCTAATTCATTCGACTCTGATGAAACTGAATTTGTAAACAAAAATAATGCTACAACTTTTATCAGCATTTTACAAGAGAGGAATGTGTTTGCTGAAAAAGGACAAGCCGTAAGTATTTACTGAGGTAATAACTTACAATTTTACTGCTAATTCACTTTGAGATCTATAAAATGTTTGTAATTACGAATCAATTTAAATTTCTACAATTTAGTATCTATAAATAATTAGCAAATTAAGACGTTTTGATTTATGTTCTGTAACGTTCTACGAAAATTTCATTTTCAATTTCATGGTGCATTCCAACACCAACAAAGAGCAAATAGTAATGTTTTTTTTAACAGGGATGATTCATTAGAAAGAATTCTATTAATGTTGGCTGACATTCAGAGAAATCTAACAAAAATAACGACTTAAGACGAAGCGTTATAGATAAAGATAAGTATAATCAGATGTACCCAACCAATTATAACAAAAAACGTAGTAGTTAAATTTAAAATATGTTATTCAATTTATTTTACAATTAGAAATAAAGTGTCTGCTAATCAATACAATTTTTTAAAAACCTTTAGTGGAGGTGACCGTTTAACGCACATTAGATAGGAGCCCTTTGAAACTACACCTGAATCGCCAGTCTTACGCACTGTTGCTCCTCTCTCTACAACGCGATAGACCTGGCACCTGGCACGGTGAATTTATTAAATGCTAAGAAGTTTCGTCTCATTAGAGGTGTCCAAGTAGAGGATGACCAGACATAACATCTTCTCCCACTCTTATCAGACTTTCATAATCAACTACAACTTACTAGTACTCAAATCCAGTGCCTCGACGAACTATGAGTTTTATAAATAGGAATTTTATTCCGCCATATTGGCAGTATTTGTTAAGTAATAATTTTTGCTTTAGAGTTATTTTCATCATCAGTTGTGAAGACAAACTAACTGAACAAAAGTTGTAGCTTTTATTATTTTTATTAAAAATTTTTTATTTTATATATCAATTTAAATTAAAGAATAAATCTTTAAAATACTACAAATTTTAGAGTTTATCGCGCCGTGTGGATGCTTTTTTTTCACTTATAAATTACTGAACGGATTTTAAGTAAGTCTATTAGTCAGGTGGTTCGAAAATGAGAATAGAATGTAGTCTGTATTTTTCATGTAGTAATTAAGAAATATCTTGGTTGGTCAAAACCTAAAGAGGTACGGTAAATATAAAATTTATTACTTCTTATAAAGTCACATCTCGTGACTTCAAACTAGATGGCGCTGTTAACTGATTACTGTAACTATATTTTTTAAACACTCATTGTTAATATTTCTACCAACCAAGAGTCTGATGGCTATTCAAACAAAGTTTAGGAAAGTCGTTACTAAGTTGTATGTAAATATCATTTTAGCGGTAATACATTAATACTGGAAAACATTGTCCCTATGTATTTCTCTATCTGCATTATCAATCGTGAATATTAAAAATTATATAAACTTGACAATCTTTTAATAACCACATTCGACTTTATGGGACTACTTTTAAAAAATATGATCCTTTCTCTGATGATAGGAAACAAATAATATTTTTATTTATTAAATAAGGATTTTTGCATTTAAAACAAGAACTTACTAAATTTATTTTATTTATGATTTCAATTTTAATAAGTACAATAAGTTTGTTAATAAGGTTCAAATTTTAACGGCATAGGAGTTCCAGTGTGTTTCTTTTTATCCACTGGTAATGATAAGTAGTGTTTGTGTAAGCAACGATATTGTTTTTCGGTAACATGTAGGAGACTATACCTATTTGGATATATTTGTAAACTATAAAGGCACCTCCAGAATCACCCCTGTAAGAGAAGTCTTCGTTTAGTGTAAGTCCAAAAAAAAAAAAAGAATATAGGATATAAAATTTAAGTCCCCTCATTATTTTTTAGTTGCTTATTGTAAAGATGTTTGAACATCAGCATATATCTGTTCTAAATGCTTCAAATAAAAACAAAATACAAAAGCATTCGCTGTCATAGCCAGTCGCTTTAACAATTTACCGTAGCGTATGAGATTTTATTTTATTATCTAGAAAACCTTAAAAATTTATTCCAATATTTTCACATTATCTATATATTGTGTTTGTTATTTTAAATTCTTATTTACATTTATATAAAATGTTCAGTTTTATTTTATAGTTGAAGATCGCCATTTTGTAGGCGCAATATTCAAATAACTTAATATTATTGTACCGATTTAGCACTAAAAAGACGATCCTAAGGCTTTTGTTAGGGAGCTTTATCAAGGTTCTTCTATTATACAGTTTTCATATAGTTTTTCTACCAGAGATTCACTTGAATTTATTTGAAAATAGTCAACGAGTCGCAATTTCTGGGGCACATTTATGCTATGCCCCTGGCCCGCCACGTTTTATTTCTCTTACGGAACTAGGACTATAACAATAGTCTAATTCATTACATTTCTGGATATTCTCCTACATTCTTGGATTGGCCACAGAAGATTCCAGCAGGCACGTTTCCATCACTGCATTCTTTAGGTTTTATTATGTCTTGGTGAACATATTTCATGGATGTAGCTAGTTCATCAGGTTCTGTCTACAGAGATCAGAAGATTTTGTGTTATTATTTTTCAATACAAGTACTTTTTTATGCTAAGTTGTTTTCAGCTTACTTTTTGATATACTAAAAAGTTAAAATCTATGTCAATTTTATTCATACATAGATTTAATATTCACTGCCCAGTAACTTCAGACATTACACTTGATATATTCTAACAAAATTTTATAATAATTTTGATGTGTTGACAGCGTGCATAATAACGATGCCATTACCCTTATATCAATAATTAAATTATAAACTGGTTGTATAAATCTAGCATAACTGTCGTATAAGAATGGTACTCACATTAACCAATCCCCAGCCTGTAACATAACCGTGAGTCGCTCGTCTTGGAAATATACTCAGCAGCGCAACCCGCTTCACATTCTCTCCAAACTTTACCGGTGCATTTGAACATATCAAACCGATGTCATTTACCAGAGAGGTGTCGCTGTATTTGTAATGTACTAAGAATTTACGAACTTTTAAGTGTTTCATTTTGTCTATCGCAGAGTGTCCATAATTAAGAATTAAAATGTCTTTAGTTGGATCAACGCACGGATAGAGGCAATGAGCGGCAGTCAGTACGACACGGTTATTAATGAAAGAACCGCCGCAAAGATACGTGGTAGTACAATTTATATACATCATATTTGAGTGTGGATATCTGCTAATGTCTATGTAATCACCCCCTACTACAAAACCCACCATTTTGCCAGCCACCAATCCTACGTTTACCAGCAATATTATGCATAAGTACATATTTTTAAACCACAAGCAAACACTGATTAAGTAAAAAACAATTAAAAAATTACATAGAATTATAAATTAAACAAGCCATTTTGATGATATGTGGAACGCGTGTTTTTTGTACACTGATCAATCAAATTTTCTTCTTTCCTTAACATGATAAGCTTTTATGAGCTATAAATTTTTATTGATTACTGGCTCTTTCGAATTTCATTTTCATGTAGATTCAAGTAGATCTTGAAATTGGCGATATTTTCAGTAATTAATATCAAGTATCAAAGAAATATCATTTTTTTCATTAAAATTATTATATCTGAAGTAAGTTAAGTAAAGTTGAGTGTGTGCTCATTTTATTTATCGCGTCAAAATATCTTGACAACTAAAAAAAATTATTTTCTCTAGTGTTGCTACAAATTTTGCTGCCGAATAAAAATTTATGCGAAGAGAAGGTGCAAAGATAATATTTACATTTCATAATTAAAAGATGGTGACAAAAAATAAATCGGCCGTTCCTTTAATCATTCAATATCTGTTGTTTGAAACATCTGACGTAAAACAGATGTCTTTTAACTTAGTGGAGTTTGTTTTACAGCCAGTTAATTGACAAAAAATAAAAATAATTAAGACCTAGGTAAGGATTATAATTCGTTATTTCATTCGTCATTCCTGGTGTCCACCATGGATTTCTATGGTATATTTCTTGAATTGGACCAACACAACTTAATAACGCAAATATAAATAAGCGTCAACTTAGGGTTGCACGGGCTAATTTTTCATGTTTGGCTTCACTCTCACTGGTATCGTGGTGTATTTTGCCAATGTCAAAGTTTTATATGCGATCTATATTAATTGAATTGGTTGGGCGCGAAATATCAACTGATAGACAATTGTCAAAAAAGTGACGTTTATTTGCACCGTGCCAATGAAAGGTTAAGCCCTTAAAATCAGGCATTTGTTTCAAATTTTTAAGTTTCTCTGCATATTTATTTCTAAGAATTATCTGAGAAGTATTACAAAGCATTTAAAAAAGCTTACTGTAATTGTTAGATCGAAAGTATTAGTGCTATAATAATCTAATAAATGATTAAATACATTTAAATCAGTACAATCACTTGAGGGAATGTCCACGTACATATTTTTTCTAATAAACTGGTTGCATAATGAAAACCATTCATTCTTTACATAACAAAGTTAAGGTGTATTAAAAATATTATTTTATAGGGAAAATTGTTCTATACTTTATTAATGTTCTTTTCCATTTTTTTATGAATTCGAAGTCTAGAGTGTTTACCTTAAATCCTACAATTACAGCTTAAGTATTATTGCTAACAAAACTCTCAAAATAAAACTCGTGAAAGTTAAATTGTCTTTAGTTTTTTCAATTCAGTACTGTATGAAGTGAAAGAGTCTTAGCAAAGAAAGGCTGGGGTTTTAAGGCGAGCTAGCAGACGTATATGAGAACAGCATTGAACCAAAATTAATAAGTCATCGTAATTCTTCCTCACAATTGCATGTGAAAATTCTCAGTGGTCGAGACTACATCAGGCTTTATTCAGCTATGAGGTTATAGTTCTATATTGGAACTTGTTACGATGTTTAATTCTTTTAAGACGATAAAAAGTATATCACATTCTTATGAAATTAAATACGTTGTATTTCATATTTTGATATTTGAAGTTAATTGAAACGGTTTTATATCGAAGTAAGATTTGGACGTCTCTTAAGGTAAAAAAAATCATGAAATGTAACTTAAAATTATATAATGTGATTTAGTGTGTATGTTCATCACCTAAATATTTATATATTGGTTGTAATAAGGTTTAATTATAAACTTTCTAATAAACGAGTAAACATAGGACTTGTTACTAGTTTCAAAAATATATTTTTTTTATAATTAACTTTACACTGAAAATAAAATGTAAATAATTTAATTGTTCGTGGAGTCCCTCCGCGGGAAGAGTGAAACTTCGTAATGTTGGTATGAAAACAGGAAGGGGTAGAAATTGATTATTAAGAAATTTTTAGTATTTCTTGCTGACAAACTTTGTTAACATTACTTACAAGCTAAAGTTGATTGCCGCATGCAAGCGCAATTTTTCCCTTTCAATAAAAAGAAGCGTAAAACTTTTAACGCAACCTTGTTGGTAGTCGCATAAGAAGTTTCACTTCAATAGATCAGTTAAGCTTACATATCTTAGCATGTTCAACAGGTCTGATTATAAAGTGATGCTGAGTTAAAAAATTAACGATCACGTATGACGTCATAACTCAAAAGCTTATTAAATTGAATCTGAGTTATAAGATATTTAACCATTTCTAGCCACAAATCATTGTGATCTCTGAGAAAATACTGTAAATGAATTACCGTTACGGAGACGTACCAACGTAACTGTTTCGTTCCGGTTCCGGCGATGTAACAGCGGTTAAAATTAAATTCATACATACGAGTTTCATTGATTCCATTAGTATTAAAGAGTTATTAATAAGAAAAGTGTAATACCAGTAACAAAGAGCGAATATACTCTGAGGGTGACGTAATATTGGAAAGAGAACTAAACTGAAACACGAAAATTGATGACTCTTGTGACATGGAACACGGAGCCAATAATTACGTTATGGTATGATAACAGACTTGGAAAGAATAAATAAATTTATTAATGTGTTATATCTCGCAGGATCCTTATAAAGTCTTGTAGAATAAATGTACAATGTATTTACATATGTTATTATCATGTCTAGATTATTACGAATATGATCTCTATTTTGTGCTTTGGGAGCTTTCGTAAGGCAGGGGTCCGATATACTTGAGTACCATTTATAGGTTGTTCCTAGTTTCATTTTAGCAACTTACGAGGGAAGTTCGCTTCATAAAAAAATCTTTTATTCCACGTAATCTGATCGATTTATGATGGCCTAAAAAGGCAAAAACATTTTTGTTATCAACAATTTTTATCAACCTAAATTCAATTTTCATACTCGACTTTGACTTTAAAATTTTTGCTGATATATTAACTAAGCGTGGATTAATTGTATGAGAATATTGAATTTATATTATTTCTTTTTAAATTGAGAGCAACAACCCTGATATGCTGTGAGTGATTGAAAGTAATTTATTATCATTGCAACAAATATATTAAATGATATCGCAGACTTTGGCGAGTATTCATTTAAATGGACCTATAATTTTTTGGTTGTAATATCGCGGTTTTTATTATATTAATCACTCCTGGCATTTTGCAGGCATCCAGAGCGGTTCAACAAGAAATTAAGAATCGATAATATGATATATATGTTATTTTGTATAAGTTTTAACAGTTTACTTAAAGAATTACGCTTAAATTTGTTACACATATATACTGCGTTAGTAATTCACTCTCCAGTTTCATACAAAAGGTTACGTTGTTTAAAAACTTTATATAATAGTGGTTTATAAAACCGTTTAATAAATGATTTATTCAAGTCACAGCGAAATTTAAAATAAATTAGGTGACATTCATACCACTTACGTGAACACTAGACGTTCATAAACCGTTCAAAGAGAATTTACCGCACTTTATACAACCAGGCGGCAGGCACCTACCGCTTTCTATATTGTAAATTCTCCACATAAGATCAGCGTACAATTTGCTTACCCTTTACATTTTAGTGAAAGTCTATGAAGATGTACTATACTTCCAGGCTGTGTGTGCCAGTACAAACAATAATGCATATCAGAAGGCCGATCTCGTAGTGTAATATATGGTTGTCATAAATCTAAGAGCAAGTGGAACTTAATTGTAAAACAATTAAATACTATCGAAGCTTTAGTGTTTAGCGGCGAGTGTGATTGTAAATTTATCTTTGTATTATGTTATCTGGCGGCTACGGGCATACGAGTGACATTTACATAGCTCGCAAGACCTGGAGGCGCCCGCCGCTGACAGATTTATAGAATTTGCAGCTGAATGGCGCGGCTAGTCTCAGGTTGCCATTCTAAATAAAATGCTGGCCTTGCATACCATTTCAACGTTTATTTACATGGTAATACATGAAACTGTTACATATTGTTTCTGATATTTTTTCCGATTTACAAAGTAGCTTTGGAATGCAGTTACAGAATGTTGCACGATTTAGTCGTCTTCGTTTCACTGTAACTACATTTTCATTGTAAGAACTGGAGCCAATTAATGAATAATTTAACGCTCACGTTCCTTATAATTAGTACGGTAGCATTACACAGATTCTCGTATAATTAAAATCTGAGAGTGACACCGTAACAAAATTTTGTTCAATTAAGGGAAGTAACATGTTGGATCGAAGTATTTTATTGCTTCTTCATATCATGATCTGCAGCGTCTTCCCGAAGTCAACTATGTCGGTAAATTTATAAAGCTTATTATATAAAATCCTTACATTTATTATTTATATCTCAGTTCAAATTTAACGCCAAGTAAAAAGATTTTGGACTTTCTGGCAGTTACATTAGTGAGATGGAAAAATGGTTTAAGGTTAAGTAGTTGTAAAATTACTTTCATTTTGTGCTACACACATAATTTTAAATTATGAATTGTTCCTTTGTTAGCCGATATAACATGTTTTACCCTTAGAGGTTATGTGCCTATAAATAAAACAAAAAAATTAATAAAAAGGAGGTATCAAAAGACGAAGAACAAAACTGAACAATTACTGTATAAATTTCACTCCGCCAGTAATCGAAGTAAACAACATCTACACCAATTACAAGTGTTGCTTGTATCTCAAAGGCTATTACTTCCTTTTCTCCTATCTTCACTGCTATTTCTCAAACAATAACTTTCTATTACACCATACAACGCCCACCATGTATCCTGTTTAAAGTATATACATGTCTTTAGCACTAACAACATAAGGTTTATATTCCCCGTCCCGACTTTCCTTAACATTAAACCGTGCTCCATTTCAGCTTTACTTTAAGGCCAAATAGGCCACCCTAGATTATTCTCATTTAATTACTTGTTCGAAATGATAAAGCCATGTAACAACTTCTAATAAATATCAATACAAAATAAACAGTTAAAAATCACACATTTAATTAAATTGTTTTGAAATAGTTTACCCGTTGCATTTACGCTTGTAGTTAAAATTCTTCAATTCATAAATGAAGCACAAGAGAAATATATGCCTGTTAAGCTGTGCATACCAACAAAGTAATTTCTCAACTTTGTAAAATTACGACCCAAGCATCCTTAGGAAGCGTTTGCGATATTAATTTAGTATCGAATGTTTTAATATCATTTATTAATTTTCCATGGATACGAATAAATTTCATAATTTAGATACGAGGACGTTCAAACTACTTGTGTAAAAGTAAACTTTGAAAACTCATACTAAGGTTCGTGCAGTCACCTGCTAGACTCTGTTAACCCAATAAAATAAAGAAATCCTTGTCTGAGTCACGAGTAATTTTGTTAGTTCGTTAATTTTTTGGAGCAATTAACGAAATATTGCACCTGCCCGTGTTTATGCTTCGTCGGACAAGAGGTTTCAACATTACGCTATACTGAGAATCAAGTTTATATAGCAACACTTTTAGGCATATCTTCTATCTATCTATATATTTATAAGAGATTTCCACCTATATATTGACTCATCACGATATATCTGGGACCATAAGGCGTAGCAACTTGAAATTTGGTAGGAATATTTCTTTAGCCGAGTAGAGGTCAGCTAAGAACGGATTTTACGAAATTCCACCCAAAAG
>DVQP01003703.1:0-10479 GCA_018231745.1 Danaus eresimus
AGTTTTAAATTAATAAAAAATCGCGTAGTATTTCCGAAATATTTTAGTTTCATTATGAGTATTGCTTTATAGATATGTTATCAGTTTGAGAGCGATAGAATCTATCTGTCATCGGGCTATACCAAATATTTTACTTGGAGTGAATTTTTTTATATCACAGAAAATCTGAAGTCCTTCTGAAAGAACAATGTTTTCTTTACTTTTACCATTCAGTGCTTTCAGAATATGACATTGCAGTTTTTATTTTTTCTAAACGTCTCTAAGGCGAGAACAGTATCTTACCAAAGTTGTGATTATTGGTCGGCCAGTATTATTATTATTTTTAAGTTTCCACCAGAAATAGATAATTACAAAGAGGTTTATACGGTCGTAATTAAAAGTAAAGTGTTAACGACAGACTGCATATTGAACACGAAATAAACAATTTTAATTAGTTCCGTAATTACCATAAAAGCGTCGAAATTTCACAAAAAAACGAAATAAATTACTTTTTAATACAATCAAAAGGCACCGTTTGATTGAATGGTTATTCGATAAAACTCGGGGATTATTTGACTGATGGAGCGTAAAAATCTTCCATTGAAAAAATGTACAAAAAAGTTCGACCATGAAAATACTGTTCGATATTCCGATAGTCATTTGGAGGGATCATTAAATAAAAATTAATTACCATTTACCTTCCCGGATGGCTTACTATGTACTTAATGTATGCTTTAGACATTTATTATATATTAATGAAAAATCCAGAGAGAATTATAAAATAAATAAATAAATATATATATAAGTATATTGTAATGTAAGGTTTTAAGGAAATTAATATTCCCTTAACCATAGTTACTCAATATCACTTATTACAAGTGTATATATTACTTCCATTAATATATTAAAGAAAGTATGTCATCGAAAAAATATTAATCAGAAAAAAAAAACGAACAGTATTACTAAACTGATTGAATATAAAATAGCAAATTTTCATACTAACCTTTGGGTCAAAATACAATACTGTCAATATCAACCTCGAAGTACACAGAAAAAGCTATCAGCTATGAAGCACGAATAAACTTATAACGCCATACTAATTGATTAAGTTTCACATTACTTCGGCAGTAGAGATAAAAGTTTTGTTTTTCTTTAAGCTGCCTAATTTTTATATTCACAAATCATGCTGTACTTTTCGTTTCTTGTAAACTTTATAAGATTGGGAAAGTTTGAATGAAAATAATAAAAAAAATTCTGACATCCAAATTTTATCTGTACATGTATGAAAATAAAACTATACTTCTTAGATTCATCATTTGTTCATAAAATGTAACAAATCTTTATAATATTTATATTTAAAAATCGTCACATATACGATAAATAAATGCTTAATATAATGCTAAATGTTATTAAAGGTTAACTATATAAATTATTTGTGTAATTTACTTGCCAATAAAAAATCTCTGTAAGAAAGTTTGGATCACTAAATGGCTGCTAGTATTTCCTAATATTTTTAGAATGTTTAATGAAAAAAAAATACTACAATCCCTAGAGATAACAATAACAAATGTACTTTAATTTCTATTATCAACACGTTAGTCTAGTAGGTATGTAAACAATATATGTATATTTCATCAAATAACCTTAAAATTGTTCTTGAACTTTAGATTGCTGTGATTGATTATATAAAATTAATAATAAAAAAAATATTTTAAATTATAGAAGATTGTTCAGACTTTTTTATGAGTAGATTAAAAACTTCGTAAGCAATAAAAGGTCGGAAATATTAGTCAGAGCTTTATAAAATAGCAAAGAAATGGGAACATATATGTCGCACCGAGAGGCTCGTCGTATGGAAAATATTCCTTTTCGTGTACTAATTCATTATAATTGTTTTCAATTTACCCACTTCACCGATGTAAATAACTTTAGTAATACATCAGGTGATTAATTTTGTACAAGAACCCACAATTGTTATACCGAGTTTGCCAGATAAAAGTCTGGAGTATGCAGACCATTAAGAAGTGAAAATTATTTCATCTGTTAACAAATTCAAATTCTTTAGTTGTTTGTAAAAATCAATAAGGACATATGATTATATTCCATTGTTTGATTCATTTATTGTTAAACTTTGAATAAATAAAATTGTACCGGCTTTCTGTTATGGAGATTCTTGGAGTGGATATCGTAAACGACGTCACATTTTGGATTCATTTGCAGAATAAGGCTAAATTAGTCAAGAAAATGCTGGAGGTACTAAGAGTACAGTTTCAAAATGTTTTGTTCCTGTAGGACTTTTGGTGTTTCGAGAATCGACACTAGTGGTTTTTTTTATTTTTAAAATTTAACCACTTTAAAATTGAAAGACGTTGAATGAACCAATTACGTTATAATCTCTAACTATTCCACTAATTACATTCTGTATTTTTTTCACTTGTTATTATTATAAAGTGATTTCTATCCTAGTCTAAAAATAAGTAGAAATCAGTTAGCCCCTTACCCACTTTCAGTCTTAAAACCGAGGTGATTAAGGATCTGGAAGTAGCAGAACCTTGTCCAATATTTATGGCACAGGGAACGGAGCAAAATAGGCAATGAGAAAAGTATATTGACTTGTTAAGGAGACCTGTACGGCACTTGAAAGAATATTGTAATATGAATAATGTTCATTCGTAAAGGTACAATATAGATCTACACATTTTATAATTTCTCTTTACTTATATTAAAAAATTTCGGAACACAGTTTATTTTGTAGACACTATGAAACTGTTTAATATCGTCAAACATTTTTAGGATTTTCGTCCTCATCTAATGATAGTATATCTTATTACTTCATTTTCCATAACTTTTTGACAAAAACTATGCAAATAATTATGCAAAAAAAACGTGCCGTAATAAACTTTTCTTTTTTGCAAAATATAAAAAAGAAAATTCCTTCTAGATTTTAGGGAAAACAATCATATCTGTATTTTTTTCGTTTGATAAAAAATACTTTCATTTGTCATATTTTTTTCCCTACATTTTCAATACTTATATTCGTTGCCTACTTAGACTCTTAGATTACCTATAGTTAATAGACAAAGTTTGCTTGCTAAAAAAATGTATGAGCTGATTTACCAAAAGTCCATATTTCTAGTGCTATTGTTGATATACTAAAAATTTGTGTATGCATATAGTAAAAAATATATATAGTAAAAACAATTTGATGTACCGGAAGAACAAACAGTATTAAACAGTATAAGACTAAGACATTGAAAGTAAGTATTTTAAAAAGTATAAACTAAGTAGATATATGAAGTACCATAAAAAGTATACGCTTCTATTTACTACAAATTCTGGGCTTTTGTATTCATATCAGTAATTTATAAACATATATTTTTTTATAAATTTTTAAAATTCTTAAAAAATAATCTACACCCTTGTTGCATACACATATTTTAGAACATGCAGATTTTTCCGTTTTCATAATACGATCCTCATATGTAGTCTGGGGTAATAAAAAATCTAATTTTCTATATATTGAGGCGTGTCCCCAAATGGAGGCAATATCGAAGTGCTGATTTGTCGGTCCACTGAATATTGGTCTGGCGTTGATTCAAATCTGTGCGAATGGTACGTCGGGAAAATTGGAGTGGCTTACCATCGAGCTAATGTTCGTTTTGATCTTTAACTGCTATTTTATATGATATTTTGAATTGTGTGATATTAAGAGCACTTTCAATACATTTTATTAATTATTTAAAAATGTTTATTATATTATGGTAGCTTGAAAACGTTCGCATATTAAATAGCAGGCGGTTTATAATGTAACGAAATATAATTAAACAGATAGATAGACATAATCAAAGTTGATATAATAAATAAGTGCCATTACTTTTGTACACAAAATCTTTAATAATCCTTCACACAGAGGAATATTCATAAATATTTTTAACATATACAGTGAAACTCGTCGTACTTGCTCAAGCAGGAATTTCATAATGAGCAACCAATTATTATATGCAAACGATCAATTCGATCTGTTTTTTATCTAGGTAACTAGTTAAAAATGTCTTAAAGCGTTGTAAAATTTCAGTGTTTCAGTAACAAAAAACATACATTTATCTCCTGTGTCATTTCTATGCACTATTTATAATAATCATAGTTAAAACTAGACTGAATGTGTCGAATAATCGTTATCTACGTCCATAAATTAAAATAAAATTCTATCGACGCAAGTCATTACAGATTGTAACTGGAGGGTGGGATAATAGGATTGTTTGCATCATTTACGTCAGGTCATATTGATGCATACTACGCGTGTTGTAAATTCTCGCTGTACGTATCTCTGACGCCATAAAAAAGAGTAAATATGAAATAACGACATGAATAAAAATGTTTTACTTTTGTTGTTGATTCTTTTTTTAGTATTTTCAATACTTTTTATTTCATATAGATATATTTTTAATTTAAAACAAAACCCTTTAATTGATCTTCTCATTTAATATTAACGAAGGTTCACTGAATGATTTAAAGATAATCAATGCTGCTGGATATTAATTACAGAATCGATGTTTTTAATTAGTTTCTCTTTCAGCAGCGCATGCCGAGCTTCTGCCGACTAAAATAAATTACTTTTTAATTCAATCACGAGGTGCACTTGATTAAATTGCTATTCAGCCGCGAGCAGACTTCTTGGGTTTGAATCCTTTAGCAGGTTTATTGAAATAATAGAATAATTGTTTACTTATGTGTTAAAATATTTTTAATATTTGTATTGATTGTATTATTCATGGTCACATTAAGTTCCAGCCTTCGATTTTTCGAACTAAACTGTAATAACTGCACAATTCACTTTTATTTTAATATTCTTCAATACTAATAATTTTTAATATTAAAAAGTGTGTTATCATTTTTATTTTACGTTATTTATTGTATCATAATGTAAGCAATGAAAATGAACGCTGCCTTTACTTGAAGTATATATTATTAGAATTCATAATTAACAAGGAGCGACTAAAATATTGAAGAAAAAATTTATATCTTTTATATATTTACTTGCCAATAACTCTAATACGCCTTTTCATAATACAGTTGGGTTTGTTGCTTTTAAATTGAACGAGCGTATATTGATCAAATAAAATTCAGTTTTAGAACATATAAGGTTTAATGTTTAAACATAAAAAATTAAAAATAGAGTATTTGTCTTATACAAGTTACATTATTCATAAATTTATCGATGAAGATATAACACGTAATGTAACACATTGGAAACCATGTATGTATTTAAATTGATATCTCTGACTGTAAATTTCGCTTAATCCTATGTGTATTTTCATTTTCAAGCATTTTCCTAATCGGATTTTATTATTTATATCATCTAAAATTCCTTTAATTGTGACAATAATAACTAATTTCTACTAAATAAACAAAAATATAATCTAATATTTTACTTATTTATTGCGTAATTTTTTGAACTCAGTGACACTACCCTGAACTGAGAGATATGAATTGATGCAATGTTTCCCAGAATCTGACAACTGCATACTTCCCAAACTCATTCATATGTACTTAGAGGAAATTGACTTAAATTAAAATACACATGTTCATTTGCAGTCGGAATCTATGGGTCGATATTGTACATCAATTACATTATAAGGTTGTTAATTATTGAAAACATAAATCTGCTTTTGTTTAAATGATTCTATTCAATAAGTTATTCAATCCTTATTAGTCAATATAAACTTTGTTTTAAATTTGTGCACATATAGATATTAGATTTCTTCGGTTTAATAATATCAGTTTTTTATTGAAACCAAACTGCACTTTAAATACTCTGAAACTAAAAGTTATATATGTCTATAATTCCTAAGTGAGTTAAAATTATTATTAATAAAAAAAATCATATTAAATTTGGTAAAAATGAAACAGTGTTACCAACGTAATTCGTCACAATTGGAATTGTAACCATTCTCTCGGGAAAGCTTTGAGAAAAATGTCGCTAACGAGCTCAACCCCCTCCTCCACTGCCCTCCCCTACCTATTAATTTCTACATCCCCATTTCACGTAGCGCTTTAAAAACCCTTTTGTGATTTTCCGCTTGATTTATTGTAAAGAAAAAATTAAGGGAATCTATAGATTAATTAATATTTATTCCAGAAGGTCGTTTTCTAATAGAAAAAAAACACTTTGGATAAAGGCTTTTACGAGCCATATATTTTTTAATTGAAACTTGCGTTGGTTTAAGGTTAATGAAAGAAAAATTTTATAATATTATTTATATCATAATTCTATAGGACATAATCGTATCTTCCTAAGGAATATTCTTTTTGCAACCCCGTCAAATGTCTCTTCAGTTTTTTCAAGTATAAAAATCGACATTAATTTAAATAACAATTCATTATTTATTCATTGCATTATTCAAAAATTATTATTTGTAAGATTTTGTGTTTTTATTGAATTTTACATTTTTTATCTGACGTTGACGTCGGTTATATAAAAAATTAATATAATTATATTTTTAAAACATTCCGTACCCACGTTATAAAAGAATAAAAGGAATTCCTAAGAAATTATCCTTTTTTGATATAATATGTCCGCCTGTCTATAAATATATGTCTACCTTTATCATAAACGTTTCCACTCATCGCAAAAGTTTTGATCAAATATTTAGATTATTGAAGTTTTGGAACAGAAAAATAAGTCTAATACGAAAAACGGTCACAGTATAATTGTTAGTAACTTCCAAAAAGCTGAATTTTCGTAAAGTAATATTTAAGTTAGGAATTGTAGTTAAAGTGTAAAATTGAGAGTTTTTGTTACGTAGATAATGTAGTGGTATCTTATTTTATGAATTAATTCAGATGAGAGTAATCTCTTTATTTTTCTCGTATAACATTCTAAGCATCACCAACATATAATCACTGAACTTTGCCTACAAATAAACGGATGTATAACGAAAATGTACATATAGAGCAGTTTTCGGCTATGAAGAGTAAGACTAAAATATCATTTGTACAAAATCAGGTTAAAGTGGCTATTATGGCTCAATTTTCTATGGTGATCGAATGCTGGAAGACCTTAAGTTACTTTTCCCTCCAGTTTAATTTAAGTTTTATTTTCAATAATTCTTTACTTGTAGGACTAAAACATACTTTGAAATACACCTTCAAATATAACAATCCGGTATATTGGGGATGTGTGCCTGGGAAAGTGATTGAGTAACCTCGTATTACATCTAGAAAGTAATTAATGAGTTTTCCCATTAAAATAATATATATACCATCATTAAATTAAAGAATACGCTACTTTGCGCAATGTTTCTTCAAATATACATTAACATAGAAAGCACAGAAGGAGATCTCTTTTGATGGACATTGTAGTCTAACTTATCACTTACTTTTATTAATACAAAAATAATAAATAATTTCATTATTATGAATAAAATAATACTTAAGTAAGGTATGATAATATTATTTCAAACAGAGCACTTATTTTCCATTTTATTATGAGTTCTGTTTCGAAAATTGCTGACTATCAATTTAGTAATTGAAATTGTGCTGCCACTGTCAGATATTCGAATAATGTCAATCATTTTAAATGCGGCTTTAATGTCACATGTTTGTGTTAGTGGTTGCTTAGCTGGTATTTTTATCAATATGAACTTTTAAGGGCCAAAAATAATATCAATTTACTAAGCATCATCCAAGAGGAAATGTCAATATGAGCAACGGTATTTTAAATTTCATTGAAAATGTCGAAAACTTCTTATGTATATACAGAAGTTATGGTGCATTTTCGTGTTTGAAGCGGTTTGTGGTCTCAATAAGAATATTAATGGAAATTATTGTGATTATAACGACAATGTATTTACGTACCGTTGTTTTTGGTTATGGTGAAATATATCAGCTGATTTATTTCTATTTCTATTCAATATTCTCGTTACTCATTATTTCGCTGGCACTATATAATTCGAAAGAATATGTGAATCTCATAAAAAATCTCGAAGAATCCCATACATATTTCGGGAAAGATAATAAATACTTAAAACATGTGGTGGTGAAATACAAAATAATTATATCATTGACCATATTGTACACCATGTCCTTTTTCGTTTTGATGATATTATTGTTTAGATTCCAACTGGAATATATCATTAAAGAACCCAAAGTCGCAATTTGTCTAGTTATATTTATATTATGTGAAATTCGCTATGTTATTGAATATATAGCTATATATGGTATATCATTAGTTATATCGGAACAAGTAAAAAGCATCAATCGATATGTAATAAAGAACACGAGACTGCTGTCAAGCGATCAGTTCCGTCAGAATGACGATAAAATATTTAGAGTAATTGATATAGAATTTTCTGAGTGGAGTCAAGTATACATAAAGATAAAAGAAAGCTCAAATTTATTCAATCGGGCGTTTGGAGTGCAAGTAAGTATAGTAATTATTGTTGTCAAAATATATGATTTCTAATCTTGTTACATAATACTTTATTTCTATACAGATTTCAATCATTCTAACAGCGGCAACATTATTTTTTATTCTCATATTATACAGCAGTGTTGCTCGCTATGACATGTTTTTCGTAAGTAAGGCTTTCAATTCCAGTAACTGTTTTCATATTTCTATATAATTAGTATTAATATTGTATTATGTCTTATTGTAATTGTACTTAAAATATTTGCAGATTTCCTTTGAATTTATTGCTTATACCATAAATAGAGTGCTAGTGCATGTGATAACATTGTATCTACTTGTCATAGGAGCTTACTCGGCACACTGTAGCGTCGAAGAATTGAGGCAAAATATATCAAAAATCCTTATACATTCTCCAAGTGGGTGCATATTTAATTTTAAATAAAAACCCATACAGAATCACTTAAACTTTAATAATATTTTTTCTGGAATACATGACTTTTTTGTGTTAATTTAGATACATTGCATAATTTCATCCTTATCATTTTCAATTTCATTTAACTAAAGGTTTACAATAGTTAAACATTATGAATTATATTAGTTGTTCCTTTCTTCTTTGTGTTTACAAATCTAAAACATTGTGTGATATCAAATGAAATATATAATATATTTTTTATATTTTGTTTTAGACTTTAATAACAAGGTGATCAGAGACTTTCTGCGATTAATTTCAAACAGATCCTTAAAGACAGTGGCTTTTGGCGGAATAATCATAGAAATGGCTTTAATACCGAAATTTGTGATGATATTCACTTCGTACACAGTAATTCTTTTACAATTTAACCACGTTGTATAGTTTTATATATAAAATATGTTTTTTTTTCTTTTCTAACATAATTGTCAAATAAAATAAACATATTTTACAGTTATATATATTTTATATTTTTACAGTTTATGACCTTTGCTTTCATGGTTAAAATTGTTTCGAGCTTTGTATAGTGAACTGCTAGTAAAAATGATTATATATATATATATTATACTACAACGTTATCAGGCTGCTATCCGCAATTGTATATTTTTATATGGAATAAAAGAAATATATAAGTATAATTTTGCTATTAAGCAACGTTAACGTAACAGCGTTACTAAATTGTGTCATTTCTTTCGGAAATTCGCTGAGAAAAATCGTCGCTAACGAGCTCCAGCACCGCCCGCTTTCTCTTATTAATTCCCGAATTCCGTATTTACATAGCACTTTAAAACCCTTTGTCATTTTCCCAATTGTGAATAAAACTGTGCAGCGAACTTAAATCGATACGTCCACTTCATTTAATATATTATATTTTATCTCATTTCATTCATTTCGAAAGGAATTTTCTTATCATCGATTAATGTATGACTAGTTTAAATTATATTTATTATTAAATAAAATTATTTCAATAAATGTGATCAAAGACATCTCTTATAATATTCATCTTAATCATGTAACATAAATTCTGTCTTTCAGTGATGATAATACCTAATTATATATAAAACCTACAGATTATATTATTTATATGAATTATATAGATGACATCTCTTACAATTTTAGGTCATAATAGAGTTATCAAAGAAATTATATTTTAGATAAGACGTTTCTAGAAAACCATATTGTGCCTTGACAAACGGAGACATTGTCACTAGTTTTAAAATAAGTTGAAAAAAGTAATAAAATTTTTGTTAATAAAAAGAAGTATATAGAATCCATCGTAACTTTTAATTAATAATTAACAAATTAAAGAACATTTGTGCTTAATTTCGTTATTAAATCGTATACTTTAAATTGTATACTTTAAATGCCATCTTGTATGTTCTATTTAGTATTGTACGAGAATCAAAAAACGAATGCTCCTAAAAGTTTTGTTCTTATATATCGTATTAATCGGCTAAGTTGAGAAGGAACAATTATAGTAAAAGCGTAACTTTCCACTCCGAAACCGTAACAGGCCACTTAGCTTCCATTAGTGGGTGGCTTGGTAACAATTTGACCGCTCTTTGTTACTGTCCCGACGAATAAATAACTAAATGCCTGTGTCAATGATTTAATATATATA
>DVQP01003704.1:0-10479 GCA_018231745.1 Danaus eresimus
CTGTTGAAGCTCCTCTCCCTGGAACGCAATGGACCCGGCACCCGCACGGTGAATTCATTGAATGCTAATAGGTGTCGTCTCGTCTGTTAGAATAAATATATAGATAATATAAAAATTAATAACAATCATAACATAGTCTAAACTTAGTCTTAGTCTTTAATTGCTCGAGATAGTCTATTATATTCCTGCTCATTCTCGACTCGATTAAATATTTTTTAAGAGCCACGTGATATATTTTAAGTAATTTAAAAACATATATCTTTAAAACAATAACAATAAATTAATTTGTATACAAAATGTATTGATAGAAATAATAATAAATTTCTACACAAAGATTAATCAACTATCAAGCTCTTGGACATTACATATTTGCGGTTATGGTTGTGATTATCCGTCAGATAACTGTTTTCTGAGATAATATTAGTTATATAACTGGGATAGTATTAATTACAACTCGCTTTAGAACTAAATAAGTCAATATTCCGTTCGGTCGATTGTCCATCTTTTTATAATGTCAGAATATGTACAGATCTCATATAATGAATCCTTATTATTTATTTTCACTGAAGATCATGTTTTTCTAAATTATCACAAATAGAACAATTGACACGAAAACATACATACAAAAACGACGTATTTAGCTGCTCTAAAGAAAGTAGAGTCCAGACTCTATGGAGGTATTTGGTACACGACTTTTTACCGACACCTGCTTGAAATATTCTTTTAAATATTAATATAATGGTATTATATTTAAAATATAATGTACACGATATTAGTTATAATTGTTTCGATTAATGTTAGCATAAAAAAAAAACTTACATTAGTTTCATTACATAACCAAATCAAATGAAAGTTGAAATGAAATATCCTCAGAGACAAAGCCTTTAAGTTTATAAACAATATTATTTAGGTTTTGCATTAACAAGAAGTTTCCATTTTATTATATATTTAGTGAAACTAAATTAGTTTCAATTAAAATATATATTTTTAATACATATACCAATTTATTATCATATTTATCCCTTGTTTTACTTATACAAGTGAGGCTTAAGGCTGTCGTACCTTGTAATGTGGTAACCAATACAACAATTGAGGACTCCAATTTAGTTTTAATAATTATAATTATAAATATAAAATAGGTTAAATTATGAGTTGTATTTTGGTTCCGACCAAATATTAACCGAATATATTATATATATTAACCAAATATTAACCGAATATTATATTAACCGAAAACAATAACAATTAAAATAATCAATAAATTTTAACTTCACTCCAATGTACATAAAAAACATTTAAAACTAAAAGATTTTGGATCATCTAAATCACGTTTTCCGTATCACCATTCTAAGAACACAGACAACTATATCATCTTACTTCCTTATGACGTGATCCACATAAAGATATTTCCTTTTGATTTGTAATTTAACTATTTAGAAATTATACTTGCTTTCAGCAATTACAAGAGAGGATTTATTACCCACCTGTAATGACTGTGGCATAGAAAGTTAATAAGAACTCTCATGAACTTGAACTGTTAAATTAAATGCTTATACAGGTTAATTCTTGATCTTGGCTTCACCTATATAATGCGTCTAAAGTAGCCAGCAGTTAATCGACGTACAGACTGGTTGCTAAGTATCATATATATATATATATGTATTAGAAGGAATAGTTCACATTACTTTGTAGTTTTAGGCAGCAGAACTCATTCGAAGGTTATTTAAATAATCTGTAACAAATTAAGCGATTACATTAAAAGAAATAAGCACAAGAAGTCATAGATTTTTTGACGTTAAAATCGAGTATTCGTATTAATAATTCATTAGAATTATACATAAAAATTATAAGTTATTCGAGTTGTTTAAACAATCCGATAAATACTTAAGAAAATATATGACCCAAATTAATGAAATTTTTATTTATATTTTTCTATGAATATCTTAAGCTCGTCATGTTTCTTCAATCAATCTATTTAACTAAGCAGACACTCGATTAATCATTATCATAAGTGTTTTGCTATAAACGTCAATTAACTTGTCAATTTTTTGGTATAAATCTTATAGCAATGTTATTTAAACAAATTTAAGAAAGTAGGCTCTACATAAGATAAGTATTTAAAAGTTTAGTACATAGTTAAAAAAGGTTTAATATAAAATTTTGTATTAATAATGATTTTAATTAAATTACTACTAATATAATATAAATCTCTAATATTTATTCGCTCATTATATGAAGTTCTCTCTACTTAGTGTTTGAACGTTAAAAAATCTTACGCTAGATTATCTAATGTTAATATAACGTACTTGATCAATAGTGTAGAAGTCTCATGTAATGTTTTTAATAGCGTCTTGTGTTAATAAATGATGAAAAATTTTTAACTTAGTAACACTATCATAGGATGTTCACTTATCAATAAAAAAAATGTATTTCCTGCTTCAATTCATTATTACAAGATCAAGAAACAGCATCACACATAAATTATAAAGTGTGATTGATAAAAATAATCATCAATTTCACTTGTCAGTGATAAGATTTCATCAAAATAGAGCTGTTTGGACATCGGCAGACGCTTGGTAATGGTGATTAAATAAAAATTATACAGTGAGTCTGAATAAAATAGACAAGTCTTGTCACACATGCAAGCTTAGCCTCACACGATTGTGTTAAAATATATTTCATATATATATCTTAATTCAATATGTCTACTAGTTAATGTTCTAGTAAACATTTCATTACATAATCACCGTTTTAATATAATGCGTTGTAGTGTGGAAAATATATAATTAATATAGAATAGGACTATAATAAGTAACTAATGATACTTCAATTTTTATTTTATTTTAGAATGAGAATTAAATTTACTGTACTATTAGCGAACACATGGTGACATATGAAGTTTTTTCGATACAATTATACTGTAATATAATGTGGGAAGATTGATTAATGAAAACTGGAAACACAGCTTTTGGAGTTAGCGAGGCAAACTTGTATTAAGTATATAGCCGCTTACTGTATCAACAATTCGTAAACGGTCGGTCATTAGACCGTTTTTTTGAAGGCGATGAATGCTTCCAATACAAAGAATACCGGCAGCCATTTATAAAAACCTTTAAAATGTACAATTCAGAATGATTTTAATCTTAATATTTAATCTATTACTGGTGATCTAAGCAAATAAAAATGATCAATTTTCGTTAAAGTTTCTTTTTCTATGTATAAAATATATTTTATTATAGATTATTTTTTTTACATACAATCTCGTCAATTTTCAAATTCTTAATATTGTCATTAATTGTTACACTCACGATCTGACGGAAATTTCAAGAGGATTTTTCATACATTATACATAATATAATTACGATTAATATAAACTTAGTCTAATGTTTAAGAATTATAATTAAATGCTGTCAGAAAGTATGACGAAATCGGTCTCTCTCCACTTTTATTTTCATTTCACATTCGAGACCGATAGTCGACTTTCTCTCGAACGAACTATAATTTTGTGAAGTGACGTACTTGGAAACGGTAAAAATATTTAAAACATCACACATACGGGGATGATCCATATTTTTAGACTTTTCATTTATTTGATTATATACATATACATACACGTACATATATGTATATATATGTGTAAATGTGTTGCTGTAATTTATACCACTATGCATAGTTAAAAACGTAAAAGATTATTATAGTATCATTAATGCGTCAAAAATGTACTTATAACGTTTCACTTATAAATAAACAGTCTCTCAAGATTAAATTAAATAATAGATAGTTACAAACAATATAGTGATACGATTAACTTAATAAAAAAATTACTAGACGTACTGCATATTTGGTGCCAATTGTGGCAGCAGGATATCGAATTAATCGAAGAATGTCTAGAACTTCTAAAGTTAGAAGTCATCAAGAAAGGTATGTGCCAACTATCTATAGGTAACAGTAAGTTGATGGAATATGAGAGATAAGGTAAAATGCTTGTAGAGGACACGTGGTCCTGAATACCGGATCAAAAACTTTGTTATATTACTTTTCTATAACATAAAATATGAAAATATGCTTACATTTCCTTGTCGTTACAAGATAATGCAATTTATTCTTACCCTTCGCTGTTTTAGATCACTAGTGACATCTAGCGGCGCTGACATAGAATTATACATGTCTAGAAGCACATTACATCACACCAACGACAAACAGCTGACGGTTCTGCTGACAAAATTCTCTGAATATATGGGCCTCTGACAGAACTTATACGAACTTATATTTGCGATTCAAAAAAAAAGCTTAACCTATATTAAAACAACGAGGCATTCCGTATTCGAATGTAGGTAAAATAAACAGTTACGTTGCAAGTAATAAATAAAAAAGTGGACGTTGGGTCAAAAAAAAGTTTTCCATACAGTTTATATTAAATATACGAGCGGCCTCTTTTTTACAGTCAGTTACTTTTACTTATTAGCATAATTATTAGAAATGGTCAGTAGAGGTCATAAAAGATCACGTAGGTGAAAAATAAAGAATCCCATTGAATATTAATTACTATAAATATTTAGCTTAAAAGTTAATTATTAATTACTATACATAACCTTTTAAAAAGTCTTAAAAACTTTTTGTGTAAAATCAGTGTCATATTTTAAATATTACTCAACGATTCTAAAGCTACAGCTATTTTTTTAAATAAAAAATATTTCACAGTAAAACCTCTTTCAAATAAACACGCTAGAATTTTACTTTCATTTGTTTCATGTCACACGTCACCATTACAAAGATATATAATTAATAGCCGTTAACAACAAACATTATATGTCTGTTATTCACTCAATAATCATTTAACCATATTTTTTCAATAAACATAACTAAACACTTGTCTTTTCTAAAATCTTCACTCCCACTCTTTGAATGAGATTTTTCCCTCCAAATATTTAAGACACATAGACTTAGCATCACTTGAAATTAGTCGTTGTTAATCAAATTAAAAATTAAACGTAAAATGTAAATATTAAAAATATTTAGAACATTATAAACAAATGCTTTGAGGTAACGTAAAACGATATGTTAAACGGAATAATCACGACATACATTAAATGGATAGCTTGGTATAGAGGATATATTTTTATAAGTGTGACATACATAGACATATTTACTGTTACAATTTCATACAGCAGGAATGTTATTCTAGGTCAATCCACCTGTTAGATGAACATCAAATCCGTTTAGCAATAGCTAACAGAATATAAATTAAATTATTAATATTTAAGTATCTATTAATAACTAGTTTTACCCGTTAATAAATGTTATTTTATATTTAAAAACACTCTTATTTTAATTTACTGCTTTCACAAGATTCATTCTTTATTAGACCTAGAGACTAATATGGAGCCCATAATGTTTCATAGTTTTATAGAATACCAATATGAAATACACATAATAGACACACACACACACACATATATATATATATTTTAAATTTGGCTCTGCGTTAATATAGAACGAGTAGTATATTATAGCAATATTAATGTATTTTCTTTGATATAATCATTAAAATACTATTACACAAACTCAAATACATATATTCTGACATATAAACATATAAATATACATATATATGCATGTTAACACTTTCGCTGTACTTTCCCAGCAGCACTTTCCAGCCTCAGTCACAATCATAGCTCTACGATAAGAAGAATCCATTACATCATTGAAATACAATCATAAATTACTTACATTTTTCTTAAAATAATTGATATTACATCAAGTAACTAATAATCTACATTTTAAACGATTTTTTTATTGAATCAGCGACTAACGTTTTAAAATATCGTAACAAATTATATTATACATTTCTTAAAATTGCGTTTTTACTATGAGAATGTATTTACACTTCAATGACCTGAATAAAACAGTTTTTCACGAGATTGTCGTCACATATATTACATAGTTATAACAAAATAAGTGAGTTATGGTACATTAATTTGAAAGCGTAAATCACATGAGTAAATTATAGGGAATTCATTTCAAATTATATTAAAAATGAGTATATATTTTTTGTGTGTCTTATTACCTATAGCTCATTACCTTGACATGGTCTGTGTTTATCAATGCTTTTCATTATATTCTCTTTTACTTTATGAGTGAATTATTAGTCATTAGAGCAGACCTTATGCCTACTATGAGTGATTGTGATTGTGGTTTTTGATATGTGACGTAATAATAATCGCATAGTAAATCTAAAAGCCATAGTTTTGTTTAAGAAAATCTTAGATGTTATTGAAAATGTAAACAGATTAACAAATAAACGCTTTTTTGCTATAGTGCTTCTACTTTACGATATGATATAAACGGTACATGTATAGATGTATTTGTTTAAGTGATTTGTTATTTATATTCAGGGTGCGTATATACTAGATATTTATCAAACCATAATATTATTTATACTTCCTTATGAAAATTTATTTAAATACTTAACTTATTCCACGTGCTAACCGAATTTGAATCAAATTGTTAACACATCTCACTTTCTCACGAGAAAGTTGAAAAACAAACATAACATGCGACCGAATGTTTTGGAAGTTTGGTATGAAGCCGGATAAATGGTTTAATGGATATATCTATTTATCAAAGAATAAAGAAAGTAGGTCTAGAATTTATGGAAATTTATTTAAAAACAATAGCAACCCTTTGGCCATTATCTAAACACATAAAAGTTCGCCACAAAAAATATTGCAAAGAAATTATTATTTGATAGCAACACATAATATTAACTTTAATGTTTTGTTTTTTTTTTTAAATAGCACACCATTTATATCTACAACATACAGAATAGATGACATATACGTAATTTTAAAGAAATTTATCCCTTATTACTTTCAGACAAAAGCCTATTTTGAGATATTTTGGGTTGATATTTCGGGTGACTCCACTTTAATAACTAGATAGCTTCATTATTACTTACTATTTAAAATTGTTCAACAGCTAATGTTTTAAAATATTGTTATTAATAATCATTAAAAGTCATTCAACAATTATACCGTGAACATTCCGACTATATTTAAATTTGTACTTAAAAATTTTATATTTCTATCTTTCATATTGTTATTGCTATTGTGAAACATTAGTAACATATTAAAATTAAATCAATGATTGTATTTGTATGGTTCAACATATTATATATAAATAAATGTATAATATATTTCTTCTTATTATTTTATTATATCTACTTCCACTCACGATAATTAAAAAAACTTCTTCAACTTAACCATTGTGTACAAAGTTCAAGTTATATAAGATTTGAGTACTTAGCAACTTAGCCTACCTTTTAATTCCATTGTTTTCGAAGAGAAGGGTCTTATAAGTAGATGTTTGTTTGAAAGTAACTTAAACATTTTAGTCCCATATAAAATGGGTTCGCTATTTAGAAATATATTTCATGAGGGTAGATTATAAAAACTTTTAAGGTACAATACAAGATTTATAACAAATTTTTATGTTGTCTTTCTATACATTTGATTTATTTTCCTTGTATTATCATGGTTTTTATTAATTAAAATTATCAAATAATTAGTGCTTGTGACGAGTACAGCTCATTTAAGGCATCTCTGCCATATAATTATGTGTAGGTACCACTAGATTATAGCTAGTAAGATCAATTTAAGGTCAAGCAAGTCTCTATGAAGTCTCCTCTAGCAAACCAGGTGACATGTAAACAAAAAAGGTCATGCTTGTGAAAGATTTTCAATAACAAAGACTGGTTCTACTTTCCAAGCTTTATTGACACGATAATACTTTTATTCTCACAGCAAAAAAAAATATTTTCCACACATGGATGTAATTAGAATAATTGTAGATAAAATCATCAATATTTTTATTTTACGATGAATATCAAACAGATACAATGAATTTAACTTAACCTACTAAACTTAATATAATATATTGTAAAATATATAAGTAAAGAAAATAAGATTAAATGTATTTAACATCTTAATAAGCCATTAGCAAACAAAAGGAAACAAAGTCCATCGACACCCCCAAGACTTTCTATTTCGATAACCATACAATACTTCTTTCTTACTTATTTATAATTATCTGATGTACTAAATGATAACGCTCTCATCCCTTTAAAACTCAACTCACTCTCTATCTCTCTCTCTCTCTCATCGACATATCTAAAATATAATTAAGTATGATTTTCCTTTCACAGTATTTTTTATATAAAGGTAAAACTTGTATATTACAGAGCAGTTAAACATAAACGAGCATACTCTTTTGAGCATTACACAAAAATTAATATACAAATCATTGATTAAAGATACCAATCATTGCAAATTACTTTCATAAATCTTTTACATCGGAAATAGAATACAAACCATTTATCCTCAAATCAATTTTAATTGACATATGAAAGTGATTAAACCAAACATTTCATCATCAAATGATTTTCATACAAAAAAATAATTATTTCCTACAATTTTTTGCCATCTTCGCTATGTCGTTATCGCTGGAAAACGTGGCAATAATTCGACCAACAATTTTTATAATAAAAATACAATAGGAAATGGCAATAAAAACAATGTTCTGAGGGCAATTCCTAAAAAATATATATATGTATGTATGTATATTACAAAAAAAAAAAACATTTTAATGCACCTTATGAAAAAACTGAATTCATTAAACCGTTAAAATTAACGAATTTATATAATCCAGAAATACGTATCCTAATAAAAATCAGCTTATGTTAACTAGCTTAGTTTTAACTCTATGTAAAGCAGATCTACAGTCGGCAGATATGAATTGAACTTGGAAAGTCAAGGCCATCGTGTCCTTAAAACGGCTGTACTTTCTTCATCGGTCAATGAAAGTCCGTTGGTCAAAATGTCAAGGATCCGTCTCGAAAAGAATGTCAAGCATCCAAAAGTTTATATTAATTGAAAAAAGTGTTATATTATAAAGAAAATATTTCTTTTATAGTCTAGTAAGCCGCTCTGGTTTTTTGAGGTCGAATAAATTTGTCGCTTAGTAATTTCTACTATGTTTTTCCTTATACATTATATGTAAATTCAAAAAGAATGTAACAAAACTGATAAATATCAAGATTTTTTTTAAATTGTATGTAATAAAATAAATTAACTTAAAATCAAGGCTCAGTAATGCGCATGTTAAAATTTCATCTATTTTAAATTCGGCGAAAAATTATTTTCGTCCGCTTTCTATGTTAATTGCATATTTTATCGTAGGTAAAAATTAAAGACTTTAATTCATATAAGACTCTCTTTTCACATTCGAAGTTCTTTTCCTGAATTCTTTACCTTCCCATTGTATTTTGTTATAGAATATATTATCGTAAAAATATGATATATATGATAATTCCCTGACGATTACGATGACTATTTATCTTGAGTACAATTAAAGAAGCTCTTACTGAGATCATAATCTTATACCACATAAGTAATAGGTGGATTTAATTTCATGAAACATAATATTTTGATGTATGTATTGAAGAAAAGTACAATAAAAAATAATATATCATTGTTGTCAACAATATCCTGAATGTACTGTCTACTGTATCGGTAATGAGTCCTGGATTTGAAACCTGCTTTCTCTGTAATAAAACTTTCTCTATCAGCACGAGAACAAACGACAAACTTTACAGTAAAACTATTACGAAATATTCTTAAAATAAAATATTAACTAAAAATATTTTTTGTACTCAAACTCGAAATTATTGATTAAGGACGCAATTTAATTAAACAGAAAAAAAACTGGTTTGTTACAAAAAAAATTCACGACAAATAGAATATAGTAAATCGGTTGTACGTCGAATGTTTTATGGTTTTAGAAATATTCGAAATTTTAAAATTTTTATTATAGAATAATTTACTATACATTGATACTAGTATTCAGAAGAGCTCCAAAACTGTTTCTTCACATTAAAGCCTTTGTTTTTTATTTATACGTATTATATTCACTCAGTCAAATGTCACCGGTTATTTAACTGTCTCAACATTAAACAGAAAATAAAAGTACACGAAAGTATGAAAAATGTTATTCAAAGGTCAATAAAGATTTTTTTTTTTGCAATTAACGCATATCTAATATGAAAAGTATTCATTATTTCAACGAATAAGCCAATCTAACTTTAAAATTTCGTTGATATACACACTATATACGAGACTTATAAAATTATGTATATTGTATTTTAAGTATTAGAGGTAACTCGAATTTGAAGTATTTGTGAACGTAAAAACCACTTAATAAGCAAACCAGTAGAAACATAACAAAACTTATATTAAATAATTTAATAACAAACATAGAAATAAAGGAATTATAAAAGTAGGAAGTGTATCTATTTCATTCCTAATAAAAATTGTTCTATTAAAACTAAAATATTTCGGATTTACTACGCGATTTTTTATTACTTTGGAGGTTGCTGTAAAGTAACCGAAACGTCGGTATTATGTAGTTTTAAAGTAATAAAAA
>DVQP01003705.1:0-10475 GCA_018231745.1 Danaus eresimus
ATTTCATAACACTGCCACTGATGGCCACTCGTGAATGGTATGTTTAGATAAGACTCCTCCTTATTGGCTTTAATTTTGACACAATTACCATTCAAGATTTAAGTGGCAAAAGCGTCTCCCTGTGGGTTTGCTGATGTCTTATCGAAAAAGGCTTGGTAGGTATTTATACTAGCTACTATTATTTGTCGTTTGTACCTTCTTTATTTTGAAATTTTTGGTAACTAAGTCAGTCTTTTCGAGTCTTCGAGAACTCAGTTTCCTTTTCTTAATCAATTTGCCCCGTATCCAATTGGTTTCCTTAGTCAGATCTTCTTCATCTGTACAATATTCCAAGCATTTGTAGGGGTGGCTTTTGTTTTAATACCCACATCTTTCTTTTCATGTTTGAAGCTCATGATTCGCCTTTGCATGTTCTCTATAATGTTGCGAAGATGATTTTTGTCACACTCGGCTTTTTTTCTGCAGCATTTGCACTTTGCACTATTATTTAGCTTATATGCGCAACGTGATTGGTTTGAATGATAGATGAAAGTGAACTAACGCGTCTTTGTAAATGTAAATTTATGTTATTTAAGGTGTTTTGGTTTTAGATAATAATTAAAACTCTTTAAGACAAGTTTGCTTCAGTTAAGATTTGATTTGTTATTTAAAAGTTAGATTTCATAAGACAACTATACCTATTTATTTTCTTAAAATTTTGTAAGAATTCGAAACAAATATTATTGCACTTTAATTTAAAATATTTAAGATAGTCTATTTATTATATTATCTTTTACGTATCATACTTTCACACGTCAATTCATAAATTTTAACGCGTTCTTTGATTTAAATTTGAAAAGTAGTTTAAAATGAGTGAATCAAAATTTAAGGAGGTTTATATTTTAAATTGTAATAAATGATTTAATTACTTACTCTGCTTTGAATAATGCACAAAGACCATAGCAAGGAAAAGTTTCAGTAACAATACACATATCTATAAAGTTTAAACTAAATGTCTTTATTTATACACTAACTCGGCGTACATACATAAGGCTACGTCTACATTACGCGCTGTACATTAAAAGTTCTTACTTAATATTTTATCTGTATTACTTGTTTATTTAAATTTTTACAATAGAAATTTATGAATAATTTAAAATGTGGGCTTAGAATGTATTTATTATATTTTATTTTGGTAAGAATTTGGGCGAAAAGTAACATTACCATATACTTTGCTTAACCTTAATTTTAATAAAAAAATTATTAGTACCTATGCCTACAAAATAAATTATCTTCTTACCGAAAATAATTTTTAGTCAACCAGAAGCTCACTAGGTCAACTTAGTAGTTGTGTAAAACTTGGTTGTCAACCCTAATATGTGCAAATTAAATATTTATTTGTCTCTTTAATTATGGCCCCCATGGATGCAAAAACGTTTACAATACAGTCTGGTGATTTGACATAAAATCAATATTTTTATGTATAAGGCTAAATGAATTAAACTATATTTCTAACCCTTAATCTATAATCGCATATCAAACTATGTATATACAAGTATAATCGAGCCTTTACTTCGGATGTAGTGAAAAGTTTTTCAATAAAACGGAGCTCGTAATAGAGAATGCGCTTTTAAACAGCTTTATTGGCAACCGTTCATCGTTGTTGCAGCAATTGTAATAAAAATAATGACTCATCCGATTTCCGTCTGTTACTGTAGCAATATTTACAATGATCATTTGAATACAATCCATGAGCAAATGTGTTCCGTTTATATCTTATTTATTTATTTATATTAATATTAATCTATAACAATATCTAATAAAACTGAAAGGTCCGTCAGTAATTTCTAATGTATGAGTAGTTTCTAAAGACATATAAAGTTATATGTAAAGAATATAGGTATGCATATTATAAAGAGTATATCAAGCTATTTTTTAATTGTTTGACGTGAGATCGTCAGTTCAGTGAGAAGTCAGACTTGGTTGACAGTAGACATAGCTATCAGGTGTCATAGCAAAGATACTTGACAGTGACATTTTCGGTCGCCATGGCTTCGTTTTGCGAGCAATTTGGGCAGCCGAAAGGACAAAGAAGTCTTTGCAACTATACTTGTTATCTCTTTATCTAGTTTGCTTTTGGAGTCACTATACAGGCCTATGTCGTAAGGAATCTCTCTCGCAGTAGATGCATTCTTATTTGCAGGTTAAGAAACTTCACAAGACCGTAAGGGACGATATACTGAGGCGATAGAGGCAACCATTTGGTTTGGTGGCGAGTCCCACATACCTTTCCGACTCTCCCCTTAAGTTAAGTGATAAATCGCTTGCCCAACGACAAAAAATATAGGACTCAAACAACGACTTCAAAAAGGAGAAAAATCTTTATTTAATTAAATGTTGTTATGGCTATTACTTAAATTTAAGGCTGATTTATAAAAAGATTACTTTTTATTGGAAGTTCATTGTCCTGAGATAGTTCTATTGTTATGATGACGGAATGTGAATAAGACTTGTGGGACAAATCCTAAAAAACAAATGGCGACGTATTGCAAATTTTTTAAATTATGTATTAAGTAAGAGAATTAAGTGTATTTTGTTCATTCATAACCCTTGTGACATGTTATTTTGTCTAAAACAGATATCACTATAGGTAATCATTTTCTTATAAGTATGTAATTAAAAAAAAATTAAGATACTTTTTAAATATTAATGACGTAGCCTAATTAACCTTCTTATCAATTGTCTTTACTTAAATGACTTAGATTTTCTTCTCCAAATGTGTTTATTGTAAATAAAAAGAATAGGAGAAAATTAAAGCCGAAGCCAAATCTAAATCTGAAGATATAGGTGAAAATTCATAATACAATTTTCGTCTGTATTTTTATTGTTGTTGTACACAGGTATTTATATTAAGAAATTGTAAAAGTTTTCCTGTGTCTTTACTCTGTGTTCTTTTACCTATAATTTGAGTTCCAAATCGTTCACAACTTCATGCTTTTATTCCCACCAATTGACATTCAAGTATAATCTAGACGGAATAATTTTTTTAATGCCCTTGTGTGTATTATAAATAATAAAGTAATTTTATCGAATAGTGTGTATTTTTTTTTAGTGTTCTCTGTTAACAACAAATATTCGCGTAGTGGATTAATTGTACAAAATAAAATTATACACATTTATTTGTAATACTCGTAATATAAACCGTAACAGTTCATGACACGGAAATCGGATCGGTCATTTTTTTTTTACAATTGTTACAACAACGACGAACGGTTGCCATTAAAGTTGTTCAAAAATGCCTTCTCTATTACGAGCGGCATTTTATAGGGAAAAAAAAATCACTACATCTGAAGTTAAAAGGTGATATGCAATTTCTTTAATTTAATCGTGCCGTTTTTTAGTATGCTGTCAATATGTTCAAGCCTTTTGTTAACATAACTTATGAAAAATTATTACTTTTCTCATAATATAAGAATAGTATACTAACACATGACATTTTTAACATTTCATTAATTGTTTATTGTTATTCGGTAAACTGATTGGATTTATCACATACCGTTGACGTTTCAACAACCGTTTTCAAACATAACAACATTTAATATGAAGCGAACAAGTAGCTGTGTAATTTACAGTTTATAATACTGAATATTTGATTAAGCTTAATAGTATTAAAACTGTTAAAAAAATTGTACTTTTTTTTAAATTTAAATTGATAGAGACATCCATTATTATTATATAATGAGAAATATAATAGAAAGTTCTAGAATATGATTCAGAAATTCTGATATGATTTTATATTAAATCTAAAGGTTTATTGGAGCGAATAAATCGATTTATGTGGGTAATTTGGAGTTATAATAAACTGCATTTATTGAAAGCTATAAGTTGAACTTCGTTAAATTCGCTGTGAGATTTCTTCAAACATAAAATATGGTTTTAGAGCATTCTGTATATTATGTTTTAATTATAATTCATTAACTTTCTAAAAGAAGTTTCAAAATGAAGTAATTATTCAGTTATAATCTAATTAATTTCTAATCTATTACAAGCAAATAGTGTAGAATAAAAAATAGCCCAGTGCAGTAAGTCAAATTACAAATACATTTATGTTTTTATAGATTAATTAAATAAATGACTTACTTACTTAAAGAGAACAAATTTATAATGAATATGAAAGTTTTATCTTAGACGTAAATTTTATCTAGTAACTATAATAATCCCTTCCAGCGAAGGATTATGGGAAGCTACTAAAATAAAGATAATCTACTTTAAGATTCTTATAATTTTTAATAAGACAATCTTACCTTTAATATTAATTTATAACAATAACATTTGCCACGATTTTCAATTATTTTTAGAATAAAATTGCAATGAAAACGTATAAAAAGTTGGGGTGGAAATTGTAATTTTTGAATTTTTACATAAACTTTAACCTAACCTGACATTAATAGTAAGAGTTTGATAATTGATTTAAATCAGTTATATTTAAGATTCTTTTCAAAGATATATTTTTTGTTTTATAGTTATATCTGTACATACGATTTAATTTTTAATTTTTATTTTTAATATTAAAAAAACTTTTAATTTTCTTCTAAAGTTTGACCTAAAAAGAAAAAAAATCTTTAACTTTTGTTTTTGTTCAATAATAATGGGTGTAAAACAATTCCTAATCTGCCGCAGATAGCATAGATTTTTAAGGTGCACTCGATCTTAGTACCTGTTGCTTTGCAATTCATACAAATGACAAATTTTTGTATGGACTCCACAGTGTTACAATGATAATTTTATAAAATTTCTATGCGAAACTTGTGTTTCTCATATATTTCATATAACTGGACAGTAATAAAACTGCATTTTTATAATAATTGAGATTTTATGTGATACCATTGCATTTTATATAGTTCAGAGTTTGTCAATAAAATCACACTCGTAAAGAGAAATGTAGATTTAAAAAGCTTTTTCAACAGCACTTCAATGTTATTGCTGCAATTAAACGGAGATGACTAATACGTTTTCCTATCGATAGATACGGTATCAGAGGGCAAGAAATTTTATAAAACATTCTATAATCTAGTGTCATTTCAGACAAGTTTCTAACATATTTTTTTTTCATACAAAAAATATTTTACTACTACTCCAGCAGGCTTAAATATATGATATCAAAACTATTTAAAATAACTTTATTTACCAAAATAGTTTTTGTTATAGTCGTTCTATGACAGTGATTAGCAATATTGTTTCATATAATGGATATTGGGTATTTCTAAGCGCAATCAATATTTATTGGTTTGACCTAATAGCGGTTTATAAAATTATTCTGAAACCGTAATAACAATTTAATTGCAAGTAATATAATATATTATTATATATTTTCAAATCAGGTTCCATAAACTATGCTCTAACTATAATTTTGTTGCAAATTACTTATCCGAACAAACAACTTAATACAGCGTTGTTTCGAAGTAAGTCGGGTACAATCCTTCGAACAATGCTTCTTTTGAACATTAAGGTAAATAATGTTTAAATTACAAATTTACTTCAGGCAGAAACAGCTTGAGCTCAATGATATGAGGATAATCGTTGAGACTGATTAAATTTATAAAACAATATCATAATGTTTACAAAGGAGAGTATAATTTATTCCGCTCCAAAACAAATGTATTGGTTAGACTTGTTTGAAATATGTCTATGAAATATTTGTTGAGCAGTTAAAATATTCTTTTAAGACTACTGAAATTATCAAATAAATTTGTATCAAATTGTTCTGCGATCATGTAACAAACACACTTGCATTTTGGTTTCGTCATTTATAATATTTAAATGTGTTCAAATGTGTTATTTATAATATTCAAATGTGTTCATTCGTTAATAATAAGAACGAATATAATTTATTACACTACTAGTAAATGAAGTCTATTATTCTACTAAATCCTATTATGTGAAAACATTAATTGTTATTGCATAGTGTTTATGAACGATGCTGGATACTCAAAGCGCTTCATTTAGGGGTCATTTTGTTAATTTTGTGATAGCTAAAATCAATAATGATTAGTTACATTTATAAGCCAACTAGCTTTTGTGAGCCAGTCCATCTGCTTGGACATCAGAGTTTTTCTTTGCCATTTCGGACACTAAACTCAAATAGCACTTCATGGTTCCACCCTTGTAGTTTCGGAGTCGGGATCGGAATTCAGTATTGGGATCAAAAATAGCCTATGTCGTTCTCCAGGGTTCTATCTATCTCTATACCAAAATTTATCAAATTTGGTTTAGTGATTTAGTCATGAAAAGTTGCAGTCAATTAGACAGACAAAGTTACTGTCGCATTTATATTATTAGTAGGGGCTTATTTCATGCTAGTTTCTTACAAATTATGAATCAGTAGATCACAATAATTTAAGTACTGCTTAAAGAAACAAAAAACAGTTAAACTAAGTATATTTTATGTACACTATTTGCTGATATGCAAAAATAAAACTCAGTTGAAGAGACATTTTACTATCTTGAGGGAAGATATTTCCGTGGAAGTTTGATTTGATTCATAAAATTTTGTGGCGAAGAATAAAATATTGCAAATTTGGTTTCGCGAAGATATAGAGTCGGAGATGTGTGTCAGCATATTGAAAAAATATTGTCGGACGCAGATTTGTATATGCTTAAAATAGTGGACGAATTTTTTCAAAACAATTTAATATATTAGTTTTAGTTGAGGTTTAAACTTCTATAATGACTTATTATGTTTGATAGTGATGTATTGGATATCTTATTTAAATTAATGAGATTTTTTTTTCATTAAAAAAATGAAACAGATTCCTCGCAATAACCTATAAGTTTGAAGAAAAATGGTAAGTATATTTTAGTTATAAACTTTTTATAAAGTGTTTTATAACATATTTCCTAATTGCATTTTAATATATTTTTGTTTAATTAAAGTATTTATAATTTCTCTATCACAATTGTAATATAATTATTTGCTCGATCACTATAGAAAGATGACGAAAATGCTAACGTAATATAATATTTGGAATAGATGTTAACAAATAGGCTCTAAGTAAAGTCACTTAAAGCAAAATGCACTTAGTTCAATGCAATGGATGTGCTTTTATGATTTATTTTATGATCTTTTGTAAATACTAAATGCATGAAATCCCGCTGTAAATCCAAAGCGGGACAGACAGTGGTTTCTTGAATATGCTACTGAATATTTTAGTAATACAATTTATATGGAAGTTCCCTTTATAATATTCTTAGTATATATTTGAAAAGCGGCACCTGACGACTTCTATGTTTGATATTTATTTTAATAATACTGATATAATAGCGTTTTTAAATTTTATATTAATAGTTATTAAAATCAAAGAAATCAATTCATATACAATATATATATGAACATAATATCAAATGACTTAATTTTTAAAAACTATGAGACAAATTGAGCAGCTCTTAATCCAATATATACATTTGTATATGGTATTACTTATTTATATTTAAATTGTATTCAGGGTTATGTCCCTTTAATATTCTAATTATTATCGTAATTGAATAAACTTCATTTCAGGCTAGAAAATATACCATATACATAAATATAATTAAAAAAGAACTGCAAAAAGATCTATAGTTTTAGAAGATGAAAACAGTACACTTTTGTGTCAAAAGCCTTTTTAAAATAATTTATGAGTCTTTAACTCTTCGACCTTCTAATATTGTTTACAAAAGACTGTTCTGTCTACTTCATACTAGCATAATTTACACGCCGGATAATTCCATGCCATCCATAATTAATGGGAATGTAATTGACTTATCTATATTTGGAATGAGTAAATTATTTATTACGTTGTAGTCAGAAGCAAACATTTTAGATCTAATTATGATTTCAATGCAATGAAATGAAACTAAAATTTAAATAACCTAATTTGATTTTGAAACAATATTCCAATAAGAGACAGAACCTCTTGGCATTCAATTGATTTAGCGTGCGGGTGCCAGGTCCATTGCGTCACAGGAAAAAGAGGTTCATAGTGCCTGGGACTTGCGACCCAGGTGTAGGCTTGGGGACTGCCCTTCCAAAGACATAGCAAGATTTTTCGGTACTTTTACCCCCATCTTACTAAATTATTCTGATCTGAGAGTGTCATTTGGAACGCAATGAGATAAAATTTTAACGATGATGGCGACCAATCATGAATTAAGGTGCACTGTTTTAATGCTAATGGGATGCAAAAATCTCTAATGTCTGACCACTCGTCCTGCATCGCTTAACTCATTGTATGAATTTTATATTTAGCATTCTCTTCTTGTCGAATAAAAGACTTCAATATATCCGTTTCTTTGACGTTTTTACCTGATCCTAATCCTCCTTTTTACTTTGTGCTTCTATCATAAACTGTTTATGGAATTGAATGGCATTTTTAAACTCATCTCAAAACTATTGCGATCCCTGGTTAAGGTGATGCATCAGCTTCGACATCAAACGGCAGCTTCGACATCTTTATGACGCCTGTATCTAATTCTGACCAAAGGGTTTTATTAAAGACAGATGAGGAAAGGCCAATTTAAACGTGAAGTTAGGTAGTTGTCGTAGATCCAAGCTTTGTTGATGTTAATGTTCTGTTGGCGATCTAACTTGTTGAGATTGTTTAAAAAGCTATCTAATAATCCTTCTAAAGATGGGATACGACCTATATTGTGAATCCTACGACCGATAAACTCGAATGGTGCATTTTCTGTAACCGTAGAAATTCATTGATCGCTTAACTATAATCCAGGATCCTTTGAGTTATATTCTGTATTCCGCCTACCGAGACACAGACAGTGACATTTATTTAGTTTTGTTCTCACTCCACCCTTCCACTCCACAAAATTTATCCACTTCATCTTTGATAGTGTTTGGGGTTATGGGGCAGTATAGTGAGATCGTTAGCGAAGACCAAAATGGATTCTGGGTATTTATTATTGAACTTGAACCGTTACCTCCACTTTTTCTCATTGCTGATTAGTTTATATACTAAGATATTAATTACAATATTGACTGCTAAACCCTTTCCAGTGATTTGGCCTAAAATATGTTATGGATCATGAATCGCTTCATTCTTGTTTGTAAAACTGAGAAAAAGATTTTAGATACAGGATTTGTTAATTCTATCGGCCTTGTATCTTTAGGATCAGTTTCTCGATCTTTTTGGGGAATGAGGACAAAAATTGCTTTCCCAAACACCGCGATTTGTTTCATTCACCCGATTTTACGGTATATAATTATGAGATGTTTACGAACCGATAATTTTTTTTAAACTATATATGGGTTATTATCGGGTCCCGGAGCAAACTTAATTGTTAATATATATTGTATGCAGGAGGAATAAATAGTAACACAATTTTCTAAAAAATATATATAAAACTAAAAAGTTGTGTCGCTCGAAACTTCTAAGCAGATCCAATAAGATTGTAGAATGAACAATTTATTTAGGAGTTATAGCGCGACCTGCGATTACACCGCAATTCTCTTATTATTTAATTAACTATCACTATATACACCGTCGCGAAACAATTTGTTATATTTATTGTTTTTATATTTAAATTGAAAAAGTAATAATTATAAATGGATTACAGTAAATTAATTGCTAAAGTAAACACAGTTAAGTGTTATAACACATAATAACAGGACGTATAAATAAATAGTAACGTCATTGGACGTTACGTCACCTCACTTTTTTATCTATTTCTTATTTGTCATATAAATTCTTCGAGATTAATTCTACAGAATGGTCAAAGTTTTGTTATTCTAGTATAAAAAATGTCCTAGTTTTCCTTAGTTTTCCTAAACATGAAAATGAATTTACAATACTAACCAAATATTTATTAAAGAGTAATTTTGAAACGGATATCTCGCTTAAAGTTTCTGTTTTCAGTTCATATATCAGTTAATATTAATTCTGTTTAAATTAAGACATCCTAAGACGATAAGGCTTTCGTTCTACAGTTGCTCTCTTCTCTCACATGGACTTCTCGGCTTTACAAAAGTATTTTTCAATTTGGGATTCCATTTTCTGAATCAGGAGATCGCTTTCTAGAATCCGTTGACATAATTCTGACGTTGTACTTGGCGGAATTTCAACTGTTCCTTGTGGGGCTGAAGTATTGGATTTTTTTTTGTCCGTAGAACTAGTTCTTAATAACTGATGTACAATAAGACCCTGTTAATAATATAGGGTGGCAACCGGAGGTTCCAGGAAAACTACGAAACTTACTTACATGTTTATTATACTAAAAATTACATATTAAAAATTATAACCTACACCTAAGACTGCATGATTGCCCCGATGTTAGGACAGCAATCTCATTCCATGGCTAATGGTATCAGGAATCTTCTAGTTGACACGGCTTGGAGTTCGTTCCGCGGAGTCAGCGACGTCACTCGTTATATGATATTTTATCTGTACAACGATGTCACCCGGCGATGTTTATTTATTTTTCAATCTCTAGCGCGTACGTAACATGTT
>DVQP01003706.1:0-10473 GCA_018231745.1 Danaus eresimus
AAAAACACGACATGACAATACAATTTACAACAATGCAATTCACGCGAGAGATAAGTCGATAAACACGGATGTCTTGCAAATATTTGCAGGGATGTAACGATAAAGATCATAATCCCCAAATAATACTCATATTCGCGTCAAGTGTAGCGTGACAATAACGAAACATATTGTGCAAAACATTTACTGTTGTTATATATTTCAAATTTACTGTTTAATGAAGTCGTTTATCCATATATAATTTATTTTACATCCTCTGAATTGAGTAAGTAACCTACCAGAACAATAAGTTTTAAAATCATTATGATATCACGGAATTATAATCATATTATTTTTTTGAATTTATTTCAAACATTATTCTCAATACTTATTACCATCAGGGATTTAAATGTTATGATGGGATTTATTTCTCTGTCATTGGTATGAAAGTTCAATCGTGTCGTAAACGTAAATTTGACTTCATCGAATTTTATAATTATTTAGTAGTTTGATTTGTTTTATATGTAGGTATATATAGTATATGTATATCGATATATTACCTAAACTTTAAGCAACACAGCAGAGCTGCCCACTATATACATAGAAAGGGAACTCCTGGAAGAACGGAATCACTCGATTTCAGTATTTATTCAGTTAAAGTTAAAGGTTATATTTCCTAAATCGTTTAATGTAAATTTTGTTAAATAAGTAAAATAATAATAACATTTTGTAAAATAATAAGTAATATCAAGTGTCTGTTTTTTCTTACATTTTAAACAATTCGAATATTAAAATACCACTTCTGTATAATTAAATCTAAAATCTTCATCAATTTGACATTTTGTAAACTGTCATGTTATTAACAACTGTTAATAAGCATTATAAAAGGTGTCATTTTTTTTCACGAAGAAACAATCCGAGAAACCGTCAACAAACCGGGGTGATCTGATAAGTGTGATAATCATCACGGTCCTATCACTACAATCACGTGGTGTCACTAACACAAAAACTGATCTGAGATAGTGGATATATCCTTAAAGAATCCATTTGTTGTCCCTAACTACATCATGAGGTTAGCTCGATTGAGATTCACGGTTTAATCGGATTTAAAACATTTTGTACAATATTTTTTTTACATATTCATACTTTTTCTCGTCTCGTTTACTTTTCTTAATTTATAATTAGATTAATCTCAATTAATGCTACCTTATTTTTATGACACTAATTACATACAAATATCTGTCAGGACACAAGATACACATGGGATAACATCCACGGATAAATGTCAATATATCTTGTCACCAATCTTCGGAACAGCTTCGACGTTGTTAATTTATTACAAAACCCAGGAGACTGTTAACTAATCAAATTTAATTTAAGATGAATCTCTCTGTCATCGTCAGTGATCAATCTGGTGATGGATTTTCGGTTTATAAATATTCCGAGCATATTTTTTCTCTCGAAGAGCAAATACATTCATACATTGACTTATAAACATTATAATATTTAAACAGGGACTTATTATAACTTATTGTTACTCCTCTCATATACATCATGTATAAAACAGGATGATACATAAATAAGCTACATTTCATAAACACGTAACACTCATTAAAATTCCGTACACGCTGTATATTGTGTTAATAAAATCTAAAGCCTATTGTTCATCTAAGAATAGTTGCATACAAATGACGTGCAGTTCATTGAAAGTAAATCCTTAAGGCATTTGTAAACAAAGCGGCGTTTGTGGCGCGCGTGCCGATCGCGATTGTATCGCTACGTGAGTTCCTACGGGGCTGCATTGTGAGGAGGAATTGCGTCATTACGTAGAGAATAGACATTTTTATGACATACCACTTATTTGTTTCTTCATTTTTTTATACTTAATATTCCAATTATTAATGGCCAGTGACGATTATACAAGTTTCCGAATGAAAAAGGTCTAATAATATTAATTAATATCGAAATGATCTTCACGGCCATCTTTTCGCCTTGTCAAAAGTCAACAGCTCGAGGATTCGAATTATCTAACACGCAAACTAAAGGGCGTATTATTTCGGTTGAAAAGGAGCGGATAAAAAAACCTGCGCACCCCAACCCGGCTATTATCTTTGAACACCGAAGTCATTTTAGCCATAATAAGATAACATTAAGGAACGAAAAAATCAGTGTTTCCCAAATGAAAGATATAAATTTTCAATAATTAAAATAATCGTATTCGATTATATCATACACAGTGAAGTGTGTCCAAAACTTTGGGAATCCCAACTCCCGTGGTGCGTCCGTGGACCTGTCGCTCTCCTCTACGGAACAGGTACGGGTTTTTTGTTTTTCGTTTTTGCGCGCGCGCACGTGTGCCCTTCCTTAATTACCGACGCATACCATAAACAGATCTTTACGCTCCCTTAAATAAATCTTCGGAGAGATTTTTTTATTCTTAGACCAGTAATATCGGGTACGGTTCAGTTCATCCTGAGGCTCGTGATAGCAAATGATCGATGATCCTACTTTGTATTTACAAACCGCTCTGGACTGTTATGTTTAATAACGTTTATTGACTGATAGTAGAACGATAATGGCATTATTGTTAATCAACTTATATCATAATATACGTGGGTTTCAATTATCACGCAGCTCTCTCGCTCTCTCTTGTATATGTTACCTGACATTGGTGTAAAAGAACAAAATTCTTGTTGCCACGACACATTGAGATAAATATAAGTGGTCAAATTAAAACCCATCAAGATTTTTTACGTGTAATGCATCTGAATGTCTAAATGACATATATATATTTAAAAAATAAAATAATTAAATTAAATAATAAATAAGTATTAATGAGGGAATAATGGAATGACACATACGGTTGAATTAAAAATATCTTCCACTTTATGCAGTCGGTATAATTCGTGTTGCTTGAAGCGTTATCTCACAAGCAGGTCAAGCTCAGTATATAACCTCAACCTCCCTCGACGCGAGATAATCAAGCTTTATAGGGGTGTTAAGCGATATTTTATTACTAAAACTCCTACACATATTTATCTTTGGGCATCTTTTTTTATTCGGCACTTTATCAGTATTATTTAGGGACGCGATAAAACGCTAAAAAGTCCTACGTTTTCGGTTTTATGTAAAGCCGGCGGCGTAAAAAATAATATTGGATAAGCTTTTCTGTTGCCGACTTTGATAAACACGCTTAATTTATAAATTGGTTTACGAGTGTTTGATTAATTTCGTTAGCGCGGAGTATAAAATTATATCGTCGGTGTTCATATTATGAAACGATTTTTATATATATATGTAAGTTATATTTTGATATTATAATATCATTGTGAAATGACCCTATAAAGTAATTAAATTAAATATTTATTATGTTTCATTAATAAATTCGACAATAAAAGTTTAAAAACTATAATTTTGACCTTCCTAAATATACGTAAATAACCATTGCATCGTCAAACAAAGTAACATCACTGATTACGTATCAGATGCTGTTCAAAGCTCATTAGATAGCACGGGTCAATTTACAACAACAATTTGGAGCTATTAAAATGAATAAGATCCAATGACGCCGATTACAAATAATGAGCAGTCAAAAAAGGTGTTACACGTGAACCTTTAAACTGGTAAATTATAAGCTCATATAGCTTATAAGGGTATCATTAACAGGCACAATCGGGCGGACTAAATATACCTCTTAGTGATGGTGGAAGAAAGACGGCCTTTGAGGTGAATTTTATTAAAATGTAACTTGTCCTTACTTAATAACATTTCTTAAGCTATTATGTAAATGACAGATGTGATTTGACTTTTCTTTTTCCCGCCCTTTTTAATGTCAAAACTATTATTTTGAATTGTCTATTTTTATTGTTACATATATTATTTTTAAGCGTAAAAAAGCCTCCGTTAAAAGGATAATATATGAAAAATAAAACTTATTCTTTTTTAAACGTACTCAAAAGATTTAATACCAAATAAATGTATGTGAAATTCTCGATCAAACCCATGGTTATCAAAATAGAGGGGTTCAACTTTATTAATTTCAGCTTACTGTTTCATCATACATTGTAATTTTAACGCTGATTGATAACCGGTTAAAGGTTTAAACAACCCTAACAACCCTTTCCTGTTAAATATCAAACAACCCTCACCTGACGTGTTAATGCCACAATAAATAAATAAGACGCTTTGTTGTAGCAAAATAGAATACGAGGCAATAAAAGCCCTTATAAATATTAATTGCATAATAAATTTATTCTCTTTAATACGCTTATATGAAGGAAAATTGTAGGGTCATCTGTTGTTGCCAAATTCTTTTAAAATTTTCTTCACGTTGCGTTACATGTTAACTTATTTATAATACAAACCTTTATGTTAGTGTATTCTTTTTTATCTATGTACGAATATAAACTTATACAGTTAAACTTTTGCGTAGGATATTTACTAAGAATAAATTATACAATACAAAATATTACGATATTAGTGCTGCCGGAATTAAGATTATGTAGAGCTAGTTTAATACTTTATATATAGATTGTATTAAATCTTTCGGAAAAATCTTACGATTAAATAAATTCTTACTACATGTAAATAGATACATTTCATATGAAAACAATAAAAGTATATTAACTATTGTCATGAACGTGAAAATAATTAAGGAGGCTAGTACTTTATTATTTATATGTAGGTTAAATATTAATTAATTAATTACTATAGGCTTTCAACTTAAACCTAGGCTGGGTATGTTAAAACAATATTTGATCGTTTCTTTATATAAGTTAAATTGAGTTTTAGCTGTGACTTTGAGAGAAATCTTTGTACAAATACAAGTGTATACACATATTAAACGACCATCATTTTCGAAGTCGTTTAAAACCATATAGATCGTTATTTGTATTTAATCTATCAATGAAATCATGATTTGGGAGGTTAATAAAAATAGGTCATTTGATTAACTTAAATGGCCGATGATATAAAAGATATTTACTGTATCGCGCTAATTGCGAATATGTATCTTATTGTCTGTAACAGCTACTTAAAATTATTGTAATGTTCTAAATGGATACAATATTTTTGATAAATTATCATAAACATATAAATACTTTTAGACCACACATCTAATCTACAATGCACGCCAAAATAATCATTTATGAATTTTAAGTTACTGACAAACTTTTAAAAAAAGATACCTTTGAGTTATTAATATATAGATGCTTTATATCTTTATATCTTTATAAGTTATCTTGTCTTTATTCTGATGATCAAAAGATACTCCTCATATTAGAAAAAACAGACTCAAACACAAAAGAGAAATTTTATCCTTTGGAAGGTTATAAACATTATCAGACAGAATAATTAGTATTACAGAGAAATAACAATTGAATAACAACAATTAGCTCTTGATATCCAAATATAATTTAGATATAAACCATTTCATCATCATCATCATCATCAGCCTCTCGGTGCCCACTGTCTGAGCCTATGCATCTTCTCACATGGACAAGACCTATATTCTATACCTATAATGAATTAATAACAAAGAAACATTATTCAAAAATGCAGCATTACGTAACATAACCATGTACAATACAAAGCCCATAAAAGTGCAGCGAGGAAAAACATGTTCGGAAGTAAATTTAAATAATTTTCATTAACTTCTATACAAGAGTCGTTATCTAGCAGTAATAAATACTTTTATAAAATACAAGCAATCAAAACAATACTACAACAGTCATTAAGGATGCAATCACTAGCATCCTATTTATTTCAAATCATCTCCAGATGTAGAATTATCCGGCGCAAGAAAGCTATTAGAATTTTATTGGTGCTTTCAAACAGGGCGCAACGAATCCTTAATTAAAAATAATATAATAACACAAGTTTTTTACTGAACAACGCTTCTATTACGACCGGGTTGGATCAGAAATAGAGAAGATAATATAACGAGGAGCGGGTTATCACCAGCCTTCCATTAAGAATCGCTATTAGTGGTGGTGATTTGAAACCTTATTATAATGCGCTCATTTGTGATGTTGGTGCATGTAATCATCGGTCAAATTAAGCATACAGAATCTTCGAGCGGAAATACGCTCTGTTGTAACTGTATAGGATTTAAAATCCTATACGTGATTAATAAAACTATAGATGTCATGTCTCATCGGTGATATAAAGTTTAAAGGGCTTGATTAAATTATTACACCCACGGATGCAGAGATACTACGTCGAAATCATTAAATAAAACACAAATGTTTATCAAAATAATATTGTAAATCTTTTTTATATAACAAGCTTAAATAATATCTGTAACAATTTTATATCTATAGTATAAAGATAACATTTTTATATGAAAATTACAATAACAAATATGAAATAGAAATTTAATACTATCATTAATATATCACAATCTAATCACATCTCTATACAAATGCTGAATCATTGGACCTTTTTTTTTTAAATCAATACAAAATGAGTTTACCTGCGATTCATTTAATTGTTCAACAACCCCAAAATTTACCGCCCCCATATTCTCTTACCCCTCACAACCAAATAAGATCAGACATATCTATTTGCTGTACAATTTGAATCTTATGACAATAGGAACAAAGTTGATTTTAAAAAAATATTATTTTCTAGCTGTATTTATAAATTTGTCAACAATCTTATTTTGTATGTGGGTGAAGCAACAAGTGCAAAAAGAACGTTTAGGGGTGATTTATACTCGCCTTTTATCATCCTCCCCCTAATTTATTTCATCAAATTACGTAACTGAAATTCCCACACTTTAGTACAATAAGACTTCTTGGGGATTAAGTCGGTCATGAATTGTAATTACGAGTAACCATAAAACGTTAAGAGTTCCTAAATTCTAATATGAAATGATAGTTTAATTATCTATACCATATATTATCTTCGAATATACATCTCATTACTGCATCCTAAGTTTACTTATCAAAAACTATAACTTTGTTATGACGCGTTATTTGATTTTGACCCAGTATAAAATTCATTTTTTAACTTGTATAACGAAATACAAATAAGAATGCAATAAATGTAGGTGAAGAGGTATATTTTCTGTATGTAAATAAAACGCCATAAAAGGACAAATCACTACAAAAAAAACTGACTCATATATTAAATCCCCTCATCGAAAGCAACAAGTGAAATCAGACAATAACCTCCACCCCACGATCCCACGCACTTGTCACGGTATGGGGCACACACTTTTTCACTTTTTGATATGACGCAAGTGCATCTTCCACGAAATTTATTCTATTCGTTGTTCCTCGTGGTTGAGCAGATTTTTTGCTTTTCTAGACGTGGGAATCACATTGGACTTGCAAAAAAACCTCCAACTTCCAACCTGTAAAAGGATAGATCATTAATGCAATTTACTTTAAAGGAATGGTCAAAGCTCTATTAATGTTCAAGTTTATAGGCAATGTTAAAAACAAACCATTATCTGTTAAGAGGTTATAAATTCTCGAGAAGCTCTCTAATTGCCACTACCCAAATCATCTCATGCAATACTTTAATTGGTATAATTATAAGAAAAAAACAAATGGAATCCAAATCCCAACCCTTAAAATCTTTACTAATAATGTTAAAATGACTCTAATAGTGATTTAATTGCAGCCTCGGTCTCCACTGACCCCTTTTACACTTGTTTACATCTCCATCCCCTCGGAACCCCAAAAACGCGCTGAACCATCTAAATGGAATGTTTAATTCCAATACCCATACGATTTATTATAACAAAGCCAAACGGGACCGATCGCCCGCCTGCCATCTGTCGTCGTTCCGAATCGCGCCAAAAAAAGCTCAATGTGCGAGCAACCCTGGGAACCTAGGAACGGAGAGCATTCCCACGAACAACCCCTCAATTTTCAATAACCAAATTAGCCTTTGCGTTACCCTATTTCGGATATGAAGGAGTCGTGAATCTATTCATTTCCATAAAAAATATCCTCGGTCCCGCTCGTACGTGTCCCGTTTTGATATGTTCATCCCCCTCGAATGCACGTGTTCGGAGATGGTATATTTGAGCGTGTATCGCTTGTGTGCGAGGCTCGATTCCAGCACCTGCCGGCGCGAGCTGATTTCATTGGTCCATCGCACACTATCACCGCTACACTGATTTCTTTTAGACATAATTTTTTATAATGCGTCTTCGGACATGCATTGAAAAAACGTTACATGTTTGGACCGGTACGACTCCAAAATGTTGTGCGTAGGTGGTTCTAAACCTAATCTTTCTTTTTTTATAATGGAATGCTGATGTAGGTACTTTGATTTGAATATTTGTAGTAAATTAGATTCGATGGGGGTAAAAAGCAAGTTTATGATGGGACAACCGAAAATGACTATAAGGATGTGTCATGTTATTTTTGTGGGCCCACAAATAAAATTAACTCACAGGTCAAATTAGATTCCATTAATTATGTGTGTTGGAGTGACCCTATGTCATGAGGTAAGCAATGGCACGCGCGAGTAACCCCTGTAATTAGGGGAACGTACCCCATGACTTTGGACCCTAAAGTCCATTGTCTGCCGTCATGCCACTTAGTAATGAAGTGGTAACAGTATCAATTTTATTATTCAATATATAGACTAACTTAGGGCGCGTGTATAGCACGTGGACATAACAGATAGAAGATAACAATTAAATTAAGGAACAATATTTTGTTTATTGGATAAATAGGATAAACAATAGCATAATTTTATTATTGACATTGACGCTATTACAATTAAAGGTATAATTATGAAGAAAATAATTCACTATTTTAAGGAGCTGTATTTAATAGATGCGAGACAAGTATTTAATCATTTTACTTCATTAACATCATATCAATGTTCTTATCCTATTAATAATAAAAAAAATCATCAAAACACAACAACGAATCCTAACTACTTACACTTGTTATCCTGTTAATACTCAACATAACAGATATCAATGATAAGGTAGTTTCGTGTTTACAAAATGTATAATAGTCGAATAAAGCACTCCACACCCACACATGGGGTGGGGAGCTTTTCACGCATGCGCAGCTTTTGTGCCGGGGGCGGCCGGCCGGGTATAAATAGACGCGCGAACCGATCAGCCCTACATTCCCGCTTGTTAATTCACTAGCAACACACGCTCTCTCAAACTCACCAAAATGTCTTACTACGCGAATAACGAATACATCATCTCAACCAACAACTCTATCAACGAGAACAAGTACAACAGTGAGAAGATGAAAAACAGTGGTCTCAAGGCTCTACTGAAGCCATTGATGAGAATCATTAAGAAAACAACAAAACGATCTCCCGCCAAAACGATGGATACGTGTTACGAAGACGAACAGAACGCTTGTAATGAGGCTCTGGAGCGCAAAATCTACGATGAGATGGATAGCTGCCAGTCCACCGCCTTCCTGGTCAACAACCAAGACAACACATTTGATCTCGTGCCAATCTCTCGTGAAGATTTCTACATCCCAGTTCACTTCGCCCGCACAGACGCTGGCACATTCTTCTGGACAACTGTATCCAAACCTGAGGCTGACTTTGCTGACGCCCAATGTTACACGGAGTGCCAAACCGCTGAGCAACAGTACCCAGTCTTCCAAGACCGTTGGGTGCAAGCTTGAATAAGGATATAAACAACGATCAGTGTCTTCCATTGGAACCAGTGCCTTCCGACAACCGTCTGTGATGTTAGCTTTATTACTATAGTGCCATAGTTAGGCTATACGTTAGGTTAGTGTGATGACTCCAGAAAAGCTTTAATTGTATCTACGGTATTGTGATATTTTTTTTATTGTATAAAATAATTTGTTGTATCGATCTTATTGTGATCATAGCCAGCAGCTTTAACTAGTTATAGTAATTTATATTATTTATGTTACATCGATGTGTATGAATCGTGATAAAATAATAAAATACTCATAAAACATTATTTACATCTTTCACTTTGATAAAACCTGATAAATTATGAATACTCCTCATATATTATAAGCGACAAATAAATATAAATACCTGACTTAAATAATGAACACCTTAGTAATTTCATTGCTAAAGTCCTAGTGGATTTAAATCACTATTGAATAACGAGAAACTTTGGAATCTGATGCAGGCAAAAGTTGCTTGACAAGATACTTAATGGAGGCATGGCGCGAGCCAACCTACGTATACATAATACATCACATCAAAGCCAATATTCCAACGTTGGCTGGAAAGAGCCAAGCTATTGGCTACTATATAATGTTGGTTATAGCATTGGTGCCAACGTTGGGTCAGATCCATCAGCGGTAAACTTGTCTGACTCTACTCGGCAAACCGCACGTGCAAGCCCCGAGGCCTCGCTACTGAATTCTTGATGTTAATTTTGGTTCCTTAGTGTCCTTTTCATATAGTTTAATAGCCGATTTTTAAGATAAAATCCCACATGTAATCTGACGCGATATAAGATTATTTAAATTTTTCATTAAATAACAATTTACGTGCAATAAAGTCTATTAT
>DVQP01003707.1:0-10469 GCA_018231745.1 Danaus eresimus
ACGACGAGAAAATTAAAAGTCTACTAGTAACTCCACAATATTAGATTCCACGCCATAGAATTGAAATTTTAAATCGCAGCTTGTTCAAATTGATTAAATTATTAAACGGATAGTGTGGCAGACACGTTTTATGTGTGGGACGTAAAAATTGTAAAGCGCTGTGCTTGAGACTACGCAAGTACGTATACATTGACCGTTTGACAGTGCACACATTATAATACATCATAAAAAAAAAAATTAATAAAAATAACTTGTAATATTTTTATCTTTTCTCCGGTGCTTTATAGAAATAATTATTAAATAGACATATTCAGTAGAAGTGTTTAAATTCGGAAGTATTGCAATTGTAACCACTTCAGGGATGTAAATGATTAAATTAAACTTACAAAACTCTGTTTTTATATAAGAACCCAATTTTAAATTCAGTAAATCAGCAACTAGTGCCAAATTGAGGCTTAAGTCGGGTTGAAGTTAATTGTAATAACCTTCTGACGAGAGCGTGGGGTGGGAATGGGAGGCGGCAGTGCGCAGGCGCATCGGGTCGGGCACTCAAGCACGCGCCGCCAGTGGAGCGTCCTCAACAGGCCACTCATCGCCCGCCGCGTCGAATTGAAAAGATACCTACCCTGACACCGTACTGAATATTCGCTCACGTATCAAAACCGTAAAATGCAAATCTATGCAGCGCGGTGTCTGGTGCTTAGCATTCCTCAAATGAAGTTTGACATGAATTATCATACCTAAGTTCGAAGCAGTATAGAATGACATTGTTTTATATTTTTTTATATGAAAAATGGAAATTATAATAGCTACTGTTTTTAAGGGCCTGCGAAACCATTATCCTCATGGGACTTCTCTTTAATGTGAATAATCGTCTTTTTATAAACTTATTATACGGCCTTAAATGTTAAGTAGAAAATTGTTAAAGAAACATAAAAAATATGTAAAAGTAAAAAACCATTTTTAAATTACGTAGGTCAAAAAGCATAGTTAAATTTGAAGTAAATTGCACTACATGACACTAAAATAACATTTTGTTCGTATATTCTATCACTTAGTCCGTAATTTGGCAAATGTATACAATCAAATTACAACGTCCATCTAGTCCGGCTAATATCTTCTCGGACACGTTAATAGAAAACACAAACGAATGTGTATATTATAGAACGCGGGGTCACAGGACGAGACGCGCGACGCTCTTTATAAATACCGACCGAACAAACTTGTACATGTACAGAGTACGCTCCAATTTATAATGCGGACAAGCAACACTGAAATGGATTTACAGCTGCAAAACTGCTCGTCTTTGATGAGGGTCTATTTTGAGATGCGGGCCGAGCGCACCGAAACATTCCAATATTCGAACCAATATATTATTATTACGTACGAATCCAAATCGATTCCGTGTTATAAAATTTATTACGCACTCGTCTCCTCGACGTTTCTTATTTGTAAACAGGCGCTTGAGCGTCTCGTGTTGGGGCCCTCGATAATGTTTGATGTCTCGTTAAAAATAAAATCGCTCGTAAACTGACACGAAGAAAACCGTAGCGCAACTAATTTGTTGACAGAAATGTCGAAGGATAGATAGTCTGAAAATAATTTTTTGACGTACGACGCTAAAATGTGATCAAAATCTTAATGAGATTAACCACGAACGGTTTGAAAAAGAAACGTCTGAATTTCGTTATTATTTTTTGGGTTCTTGTATTCTTGGAAGGGATTAAAGCTTTCAACCTGGATATATGTTTAACTTTGTTAGGTTGACTTGTACGCAAAAGCTTTTTGGTATTTATTCAACAGAGCATTAAGCCTAAAAGCCGGCAAACTAATGTTTCGGTTCGTACGGTTTGTCACAGATTAAGGTGGCATGTTTAAGTTTCATGTAATCCACCATAGGCAAAATGAAGTCCACAGTGTCTTTTAGGTACGACTACTCAGCATGCAAGCAAACGCTTGCCAGCATATTTTTAGTATTTGACCAAAACGGAAGCTTTATTTGTGAGACAGACTTTTACCATGTTTATCACGAATGCTTTAAAATTCTACTCTAGTAAGGTTTCTTTGCAGGAACTTCTTTCAAAATGTTGAATAAATGAATTTATAACAAACAAATTGTTACTGCCATTAATATTATCTAATTGCCTGTTAAATTAGTATGTTACCAGAAGCAACTTAAAGAGAAAGCATAGTTCGAGATATTGCAACTAATCTTCATTTTAAGAACGGCGTATCCTCGAGCCTAGGATTACAGAACTTGCGTGACACTAATTAAGTTGGAATTAGGGGCGAGACTGAATCAAGGACCAAGTGGAGTGTTGTAAATGAAAGGATAGTACGCATATTTTACATAAAAAAAGCTTTGAATACTTGAAAGTGTATCTGTATTATTCAATTAAATTGTTGTTATTAAATTTTTATAATTCGCATATACAAATCAGCATCTTTTCTTTACTTAATACATGTGTAATGTCCGACTTTAAAGTTACTCATTAATATGTAAAGAAAGAAATTCAATATTTTGTTTTTCTATTATAATTTTTGAAAACTGGAATTTTTTTTATTACGCTATTTATGCAATTTTCTTCTCTCCAGTCTCATATTATTTTAAAGTCTATCTTATGAATCTCTCGTTTGATTTAAAACTACTTTAAGATTCTATAATTTCCGAAAGTATCTCATTTCTTAATTTTTATAAAATATTGTAAATTTAAGAAAATAGAAATTATACCAGTGTATATACTTTTCTATTATGACTTAAACCAGTGTCAATTCAGTTTCATAATAACTTAAAAGTACCGACTATTCTCTTGTCAATGTCATATTCAAACAATTCTTGCGATGGAATGTTAGACCAAAACAAATCCTACTTAGCAGTAACTTTCACTAAAGTAGACACTTGCTCTGACGGCTGCCATATTTAAGAGGAATTAATTCGAAGTTTTCTACTTATTAACTTGCCTATTAACGGTCTTACATTGTACCGTTGACAAGCATTCAATAGGGAGTCGTAAATGGGATGGAAAAAATAGAATGTTTGGATCGAATCGTTTAAGCGTGGTATTGAGGTTGGCTATCCGATGTAAGCTGCGCCCGAACGCCTAATCCCCGAGCTCGCCTAACGCCGGTTAGGCCCACTACGTAAATTTGTGTAATTTCGAATCTAGGCCAAGTGCCAAGGGATCGAGTTGCTTCGCGGCAATAGTGATTGATATGACGCTATAACCGACTTGCCTGCCGTTCTCCCTCCCTGTCACTCGCCCAGACTACTCAATGCATTTGTAATAGCCTCTACGATGTCTATAGAGAACAGAATTTGGGTATAAATTAGAAAATCAATAATTCATTACGTTAGTTCTATTATATATCCTATAGCTTTGTTTTATAACAGGAAGTGAATTTCTAGTGCGCTTAAGTTTTTCTAATAAAATTTCGATATTAAAACTGTATGTGTTCTTTATAAAGGAAAAATCAAATTAAATTTTAGATACATATTTATTACAAACGTAGAATATAAATGGAACTTCTCATGACTATCAATTCGAAAGCTTCCACTTCTACATTATATTACCTAACATATTATAATAAAACGTTAGCAATCGTAGCTTATATTGAACCAATTTTCTAATAATTAGCCGGGCAATACTATTTTTTTAATATATATTGGTCTCTCTGAATATTTGTATATTCAAAACATTTAAAATAAAATACTTTCCAAGTTTTCTTAATATCATAAAATATTTATCACTGTTGAGTAAAACTAATAAAGAAATAAAATAAAAATTAGTAAATACGTGTCGAAAAAATTATAACTGAGAAAATTTATTATAATGAAATTCTAATATTTACTTCTAACTTTTCCTATTTCATATTAAAATCTTTAAAACAATGAGTACCTTGAGAAACTAAGTAAACTTAAGGCACTGGACAATGACAATGCTGTCTCTTGTTGTCTTTCAACTTAAGATATTAATCCTTATCCACTTACAACTATAGTTTTACTGAGCTTCAGTAAAATTAACAAAATTTACAGACCTGTCTACAAATAACTAGTACACTTTATTAGACACAACAATATTTTTTATATCTTATAAGTTATAAAAGGATCAAAACATATATATTTTTAAAATTTATTCAAAACTAAAACATGGTAATAAAAAATTACTTATAATTATACGATGGCAGATTGAACACCAGGTTTGTAAATTACAATAAATCGTGGAGCGTTTCGTACGCAGAATTCTTGATGCTCCTACCGCTACAATGGGCTTAGATCGGTCACAATGGTATTGCAGATGAGAACATTCAACACCTATTAAATCTTAAGTTTCAAACATATCTCAAGGAATATAAATTTATATTTCATTAAAAAAAAATTAGAAATTCCGTATTTACAAGAACTAGTTATATATATGAAAACAAGAAAAGTATTTTAAATAAATGTCTTTGGCATTAGGTATAATAGTTAAAGTCATATAATAGATGAACGATATTGGATGACCTCATTATTATTTAAAAGGTTATATGATTTTAGAACTTACAATATGGAACCTTTCAAATAACGTCACGCAACTTTCTCGATGTACACTCGTCAAAATAAAAACTATATGATATTCTATTACCATTACCAATCGACCTTATTGTACTGAGCATGAATAAAATAAAGCCCTGATACGATGTCTCCTGACATGCCTTGAAAGATTAGTTTTCATCACGCACGTATTTCCCCGAAAAGGAACAAAACGGCCCGATAATAACAAAACAACGTCGACGTTCTATGAAAATTGAATTTCTGTCTTTTGTCGCATGTGCCAGGAGTATATACGAGATTTACCTAAGGAGGTCTTATTTACGGACTGTGAAATTCTATTTGCTTAAAGGTTGAATGGAGGCAATATCGTGGACGTCGTGACGCTGCGGGCGGGAGATGCAATAAGCGGTGCGGCCAGCGGAGCCGTCGCCAATTTAAAGAAAGCCCACTGAACCGAAAGACAAGCGCATTGGCAGCCCACGACCACACCCGCACCCAACTCTAAGGCTCTCATATAATTTTCAATCCAGCGAGCTTTAAAATCGATTGCTCTTTGTTAGTGTAGAACAAAACAAGCGCTATCTAAAGTATACCCGACTAAATTAACGTTTTACTAAGACAATTTTCATTAGATGGATAAATATTATTAACTTATAAACGTCGTTGTACGCGAAAATTGGGTTCGCATAAACGATTATAAACCGACGTAACTGATGCTTAAGAGGTTAAATGTTTTATGAGATAAATTATATTTGTTAAATGGTAATTTTAAATGTTCATCGTGAGCACAGTGCGAAATACTTGTTTTAAAATAAACGTAATTTCTGCTACAATTTAAGTGGAATTGAATGAGCCCGCAATATTTGCATACATATTAGATTTGGTAGAACGATTACAATTGTGCGTATTATGATTTCATGCAAAGTCCTCAAAGTTATATGAGCAAATGTGTAATGTGTAGACTTATCTGTCTCCTTAATACCTGTTTAATGAAAGGGTTGATCGTAAATCTACACGTTTAAACTTCATATAGCGTCCTATTCGGCTTCGCTGCCGCCAACGGTTCGTAATTAATGTGCTACGATCATAGGGAAAGTTCACAACTGTATTGAAACTACATAAGTATGAAAGTTTGTTCTGAGGTAAGAGTGCTTCAGTTTAACTGTAATACGAGTTAAAATATGTTAATACGATTAATTATATGTGATCAAGGAAATATTCGAATAGTGTGGTCGAGCTCCGGCCAAAGTTTTAATATGGTTAGGTTTTACCTTCAAACTATTTTAAATCCTTAATTCGAGGTTTAAAGTTTGATTTATGTTACAGTTTTAAGGTTTTATCTTTTCGAAGCGGAGAATTTTTTTAGAATAAATATATTGTGATTCTGAAATGTCTTATACGACTTCATTATTTTATTCTGCCTACAACTTATCGTATGTGCTAATATTATCAACAACAAAGAAAACATATTAAAGTAACGTTCATAAAATTATATGTATAGGAATTTGTGTTATGGAAATTGTGGTGAATCACTGGTGTGAATGGAAGATGTGAACTATTTGGTCGATAACTTAAAATAGTGTAACTGGTCAATACATTTACAGTACTTTATGGTTAATAATTCTAACATCATGTAAATGTAAATTTGTTCTTGTTTTTGTTTGTCCATGATAAAAAAAATGGGATTTTCATTCATATAAACTTTAACAATACATGTAAATAAAATTGTATTGTTTCTTTTTTCCCGTCTATTTTATTAGACAAGTAACAATAAAAAAATATTAAAAGTAAGAAATATTTCAAACGCTGAATTATAATGAATCTATAATATAATTAATGAATAGAACTGGCAGTATATGGACATGAAGAATTTGAATTAGTAAAGTGAAGTATGACCCTTGGTTCTCGGGGGATGTAGTGGCTACCGTAATAATAACCTTCTATACAAACTACAAGTAATTACAACAAGAACAACTATTACTTCGTCAAACAGCTTAAGGCAATGGCGGTCTTGTATATTCAATTATACAGAGCGGTCAATTAGAAAGCAAATACAACGAATGAGCCGCCTTCAAAGGATTCGTCCGGTTAAAATGCCATAATTAACTTATCTTTGATGAAATGTTTTTCTATCATTTCATGCTACCAACGATTAGGACGTGTTATTAATATTTCTCTATTATAGCAATTGTTTTTGGTTTTAAAGGAAAATATTTGTTTAAAAATTATATTCCATTTAATAAGTCCATAACCGAGTTTTACGGAAAGTATACTTTTTTTAATTTCCAGATTTATATCATACAAAAACACACACAAATAAGGCTACGAATACCAAAATACATCACTGTTTACAAAAATGTATCATTATGACATTATTATTTGGTGACATAAAATACTCTCAAGAAAAATAACAAAGTCATATTAATAAAAAGAAATAAATAAAGTTCTTAAGACATAAACTTGGTACAAATGGTCTACGCAACGGAAGTACTGGACAGTATTCGCGTGATATATCACATGACATATCACGTTAACAACTGCGTATGATATTTTAGTTTCATCTATCATCATTGTCACCGCTCGATCATTAAACTGTTTACTCTTACTGAGACGGGAACATCGTATTGCTGTTAGACTTCATTGAACTTCTATCAGGTATAGCTCAGAATATCCTAAACGTTTTTGTTGCGAAATAAATTTTAATAAGATAGAAAGGGCATTTATGATTTATTCCGTTTCAATATGAAGACATTTTATTTAAGTACAAGACAAACTTTTAGTGAGATGGTTAAATTCACAGTTAATTTTTATTATTTTCTTATTACGAGCATAAATTATATATATATGCTATTTAAGACCATGTATATGTATATGTAATACATTAAATTTTATACAATACAAGTTACATAAATTAAAATGAATTCCCTCCTTATTATTTAATATGAAACAACTAATTGAAGTCTGACTTATCGAAGTAAAATAATTAAAATCGACGTTATTAAAAACGGATTTGCCATGCTGCATAAAATAGCACTAATTGAAGTTAAGTATTTTTTGAAAGTTTAAAATCTATTTGCCTTTTATATTTCTCTGTCATATTTTTTGTATATTACTAATTTATTAACTTTGAAGCTTTAATGAATGGCTATTTAACATAAAAAATATATTAATGTTTCACAAATTACGTTGGTGGCATGAAGGTTTCCTTGATGCTGTTTTTTTTTATCCTTGTAAGTTATGTCCTGTGATATAACTATCAAAAATTAGTCTACAAAGAAAATTTATTGTATTATTTAGATTATCTTATTTTCAAACGTCTCTATCTTCTTCATTAAAACATGTCATTTCGTTTGAAGATAATTTAAATAATTTTAATGTTCTTTAATTTGTGTAACAGCTTATTAGGGTAACGTGGGGTAAAAGCCTTCAATTTGAAAGGAACCTAAGAATAACATGTTCGGGTCAAGCGATATCGTATTTTCTGTGAACCATTTTGCTAATTATTTTCCAATAATAGAATTCTTTAATTCCACCTTCTTTTAATTGACTACTTTATAAATTCATTCAATTACATTTGTCATTTAACTGTTTTACAAGAGTTATATAAAATGTTTAATGGCTAATTTTTATTTAACACTTTTGCACTTTTTGCAAAAAATATTTCTTATTTAATCATTATATAGATATTATATAGAGATTAGACTTCGCAACTTTCATATTTTTTGCAGAGACGTAATACATTGTGGAATAGTATGGTTAACGTGAAATTCTTTAAAAATAATACTTTCGTACGAACATTTTCTGAGTATAATTTTACTTATTAGACTGTCACCCCCCAAAGACTTAAAATTTAAAAATGCTTGCTCTTGTATTATGTTGATTTTTATGCTATTGAAGTTTTTGACTTAAATGGAGCAGGTCGCTTAAAAGTAAAGGCTATCGGCATTTCATACCCAATTCCAAACATGTAGTGTAAGCGATCAATCATTTAATATGCTGTATTTTTAAAAACATATTACATTAATTTATTAAAAAATACATACCGGATTAACTATATATTAGTACAATGAGAAATATGGTTACATTCGAAATACAAACCTGAAAATTCTCAATTGTTAAATATATTTGTTTAAAACGTTATACCATGGGAAATCGCATAGTAAAAAATATTTCACTAACTGCATTATCAATTAAAGAATTCAAGAAGAAACTCGACTATATGAACTTAGTACAGAAGTTTTAAACTTTATTCTGGTCTTCCGTAAGTTATTGTTCTCTGTGAAAACTACAAAATGTTTGAGGTTTTGCTGTTTTGTTTGTAAACTTAATGTATTATTCTATTATTCTGGGGAATTGGTTTATTTTATACGTTAACAGAATATCGTTCACGTGAAACTTAGTTTTATTCGATATTAATTATATTTTAAAGTTGAATTGTGGAGATTAAACATTTGCGGTTAGCACTTAAAATTCACACCTCTTATTTAAATCTAAATAACGTTTTCATGAAATCATATTCTATGATAATATCATGGATTATTTTAATCAAATTCTCTTATTAACCTTTTAAGAGAAACCACACCAGACAGATTTTGTATGTCAGCAATATGTATAATATCGTATATATTACTTGTTTTTAATAAATATATATACTTACCCCGTTTATATGATATTCGACGCAAAATATTTTAAACGAGACTTACATATCACGATGGAATGAAAAGAAACTTATAAAACAGTTTCATTCGTATCAGTGAAATATACCAGAAAGAGATTGCATGTATTAAAATTAATTGAAACTTGATGCTATAAATCAAGAATACATTTAGCTAAAAATGTTTCGTTACAGGAATTTCTTGGCGCGTATTTAAGTAATGCGGTTAGCATTGCTATCGTCTTTATGAACGATAAAACAAAGCTACAAGTGATATTCACACGATGATAAAAAAATAGGAAATTATGCTTGGTTCGAGTATTTCCTTAGAAATTACTAAAATAAACACGAGCTAACAATTCTATCCTAAATGAAATATTAAAACTAATAAATGAGTATTTTTTTTAAATTTCACTAATATTATATCTTTTTTTTTTAACTGGATCTACTATTTTCTCCTGTAATTATTCTCTGCTAAACAACCAGACGGCATATGAAGAAAAGTAGGTAAACTTAAACCATTTACAGTTAATATCGTGTTTACATGCAATCCTACAATTTTATTTCTAGCTATTATTACTTTAGTAGCTCTTATCTTATCGAAAATTTCGTACATTAATACAAAACATTACGGCCGTATGTCGCCGATTCTGATCCGTAAGACGAAAACGAAACGGGCAAATTCCGCACTGAAATTTTTTGCACGGTCAGGTCGATTAATCTGTTTGTTGTTTTTATTGAGGGCTGAAAGCGAACAGAGAGCGACACGACGGCGCCGCACGGCCGACGGCGGCCACTCGGGGCCCCGCGAAGTGCATCCGAGACGCGCACTCCACTCAACAAACTTTACGATCCCGAAATAAACTTTTTCTCAAAGATATCGATCACCGAAAAATAGCTAATCACAAACGCGAGAACGCTCTGGCTTACTAACCCTGAGCGGTGTGCGGGTCGGGTCCGGCTCGGAGATCGGCTGCGGGAGCACTCGCGCGGTTGCGATCGGGAGCACTGACTTGAGCACTTTGGACATGTAAAGTCGGAGCGGACACGTGACGAAAACGCGCGGCGCGGCCGGCGTCGGCGCGAGAGGAGCGGCGCGGCCGAGTGAGCGCGAGCGAAGAGTACCCACGCGCCCCACGCGCCCCACGCGCCCCACGCGCCCCACGCGCCAGCCAGCGCGCGCACGGCCCGCCCCGCATCGACCGCCACCCCCACCCTCCACAAACCCTCACTCACCCCCTCCCGCAATACCTTCCTCCCCCCCCCCCCCCCCCCCCCCCCCCC